>JAHWXV010143461.1:0-12167 GCA_024586415.1 Phrixothrix hirtus
TACTGTAACAAAAATGCCTCCAAGTTTTTGTTAAAATTTGAAATACAATTTAGGCAATACTATAATATTGTAGCAGAGCAGAATAATAGAACTAAATCAGCTACTTTGTGATAAGTTTAAAGAAATGTCGTATAAGTGTACATTTATTTTAAATTGTCACAATTTAAAATTAAAAATTATAAAACGATTTGTTTTGTTTAGGCTTAAAATAGCAAGTAAAAGAATAAAGCATAAAAAACAAATTTTTACTATAATGGCGTTAATGTCTAGGCAAAGGACCGGCCTGTCCCATGGCAATAATACGCTGATATTCAAAATCATTTAACAGCCGATAATTTTCATGTTGACAAACTCTTGTCATTCTTAAATGTTCACAGGGCAATAGTGGACAAACAATTTGCAAAATTGACAGTTATTACACACTGATTATTTTATTTCATAAAATTCTTTATTACTATATATATGTTGGTGCAAACAAACAAATTAGAAAAAACAACAACTGATAGAGAGATTTTATTAAAATTTTAATCATTACTCTGTTTCAACCAAATGAACATTTTCTGAAACTTTCATTAAAATCGATCAACAACTTCCATGTGTTGTGATTTTTATGGAAATCGGTAGGTATATATTACAAATGATTGATGTGTTGATATAAACCTGTAAGTAAGGTATTGGAATCAAATCAAATTTTATTTAGTGGACAAGATTAAATTAAATTTTAAATGAATAGAACCACTACACGAGTGAAAAGTCATATAACTGCAAGTTTAAATCCAAACAAGCATATCAACATTTGCAAGGCTAGTCACCACTAAAATCGTATAACCTTACATAAAAATGTATATAAGCGAACAAAAAGTTGCATTTTCAGATAGCGCACTCAGCCACTCATGGATCATGATTTCGTCCTCGTTAGGAATCTAATAAAGATTAAAGCATTTCAAAAGTAATTTTTTTAAGTTTCTTCCATATATACCAATGTTAACTTGGAACAAATGTGGCCACCTGAGATGTATGTCTTCGCTCTCTTTATAAAGGCACTCTAGACTAACCAACAGAATCAACACACATACATAATTTGACTTTAATTATAATCAAATTAAGTAAATCTAACATTAAATCCAGTTGCTTCTACTAAACACAATTTTTGGATCATCTATTTTTAGGGTTAATGATTATTTAATTTTATTTTTGTATAATTTTTTTAATTAGACGAAATGAATCTGATTAAGAAAAACATAACTAGGCTTAAATAATAAAATAATATTTTAAAAAGCATATAACTTGATTTACAGCAATAATTATTGCGCACATATTATTAGTACTTAATTAAAATTTTGAATGATGTTTTAAAATCTAAATGTACAACTTTAGTCACAGTAATTAAGTTAAAGTTATAACGTTGTACAGAAAATTAATTATATAAGACCGAAATGTTAAAAGCAAATTGACTTAAATTGAAATGGCACTAAACATTAATGGAAGTCGTAAAAAATAAGTGGCACGAATTGAATTCTGTTAATAGTTCAACAACTGGGTGATTGTTTTAAAAACTAGTTGTTAAATTAAGTTAAGAAAACTATTGCCAATGATTCATTCAAGTTCATAACATTTCACATTTTGATAAACTAAATCTACAAATAAAATCAATTCAGTTTTATCGGTAAAGAATATACTAAACATTAGGTTTTAACTCTTCTAGATTTTTGTTCATCTTCATCACAGATTTGATCTGGAGCAGACCATCTCCTTTTCTTAGAGTTAGCACATTCAGGCGAACCAGATTGCAGTAAATGATTTTGGTGACTACTTATAATATTACTCAATTGTTGACTACTGCTTACAGGATTGTGATGATTAACTATATGTTGGTATGTGTGAACTGTTTGATCACCAGATACCTGAGTACTAGTTACGGGTGTTTGTCGAGATGTCACAGCTGTTGTTGTTGCTGTGGTTATAATTGTAGTAATGCGATTTGTTAGAGGCACTGAAGGTGACTCTCGAGGTGTTAAAGATATTAAAATATCTCCCACTTGTAAACGATGTACTTTTAAACCATATACTTGAAGAGTGCGATCAGGAGCACATGATGCCCAACCCTGACCATACACAAAAAAAGGATGCTCCAAATTTGCTTCAAATTCCACCTGAAACAAAATTTTACATATGAGTCAAATTAGTTCAATACCAACCTTTAAATGTGTTTTGTAAATTAAAATTTTATGGCTACAAGATAATAAAATCTTTTGACAAAATTCTACCCAATTTATTACGTTAATAAAATTAAATTTGTATCGGTGAAGGAAGCTGAATTTAGAATACCTACATTACTTTTTATCTTTTAAATATTTCCTACTGAAAATGTTCTAATTATCGATAAATCTTTGTGTAATAAAACCATAAATAAATGACCAGTAAAATATTTTTCGTTACTTGAGAATTAGGGTAACAAACTTTGGGTCTGGCACATTTTGAAGACATTGTTGATGCCACATTAAAATAAAAATATTAATTCACGCCAACAGTCTAAAAATAGATAAAATTGTACATATATAAATTCTTAAACACAAATAATATAAATTAACTTGTAGTAATAGTCCTTTAAGTTAAATTTGTTAAAAGGATAGAAATCGGTAGATTTGCTAGCAAATCTGAAAAGCCAAGGTCGTGCATAACCATGTCAATAGGAAACATACTTAAAATTTCCGTGGAAACTTAACAACTTTACCAACAACATCCCTAAGTATATTTTAATACTAATTTCTTGTTAAACCACGTGATTTATGTAAATTAACATGAGAACCACACAGTGCATCTAACCGACAACAAAATTTAAACTCATTGGTTTATATTCAAAATGCAAGCCACAATATTAGATAAGCAAACTGTGAAAAGGTTATATATAACCTGTAACCACCAAAAATATATGTCTTCTCCTGATTAACTGGCATTGATGAAACATCGTAAAGTTACAATGGAATCATTGAAGTTGCAAAGTTAATGCAGGCAAAGATTCGGTGACAAGTTCATCGTTAAAATTAATTTTAGAAAAGGAACAAATTATATTTAATTTGTTACACTTGTGAACGCAGGGGACAATTAGTCCGCTCTAAACCCAAGATATAATTTCCAAAGAATCGGCCTGTGAAACAAACACAGCAAGAGAATTCAATAAATCTGCTACTAGTTTGCAAATTATTAAAACAACTCAAATTCGGGAGTGACGCGAAATTTCAAAAGGCTTTCACTTATTATTTAAGGAAATTGAATGATTCAAATCTAAATAAAGGTGTATTGCTTGAATTTCATTCTTAATACTTTTATTTAAGTCAGGTAACCTGTAGTTTGCACCTTTAGTTAAAAATGCATGTAATCCTTTGGTATTAGAATAACCTTTTTCAACAAATGTTTTATTTACTGTAAGTGTATAATTTCTTTTATTGCTTTTATTATTTTAATGATTTTATTTTATTATGTAAATAACAATAACATGAATTTAATAAATAGACTTAAACCTCTACATTTTGTATTTGTTCGAGAATAATAACAAAACTTGATTTTAAACAATACGCAAACCAAGTAACACAGTAAATAACAGTACTTGTTGTATGTTTCAATTATGTTGTACACTAGAGGCACCCCTAATGAAGTTAGTTGGCCGTTGACTCCAAAATATATAAACAAATAAATTAGGTACCGCTCGATCAACTAAATAATTGAAGCAAGTCAATTAAAAAGTCGCGACCAATAAGCAACATACCAATTCTGAGCTTCTAATTAACAATTGTAAATGTGTATACATTTTCACTAGATAGACAGGAAATTTAAAAACAAACTTCTGTGGAAAAATGATTCATTTTAAAAGAATTATTTTTATATCTAGCCTAGAAAATGAACAATCACAAGTACGAGTAGAGTTGCAAGTCTTGCCTACAGCTCGGCTTGCAACAAACAACTACTTGCAAAAGCATTTTCTAGACATGTGATGTACAAGAATTTGTAGCAACGTGAATATAATTTGTTAAAAATCTGGTACGAAAAAACACACGACTTTCTCTTACTAATTTCAAATTTAACGCCATAGAAATTTGACCGAATAAAAATGAGGAACTACCTTTACCAAATACGAGGATAAGGACAGGGCTCTTTATTGGCGAAATCTTTTTATAATTGATACATCTTTGACACCAAACAACAATAAAATGTAAGTAAAAGATTATTTGTATTTATTTTGGAATCGATAATTGGGTACTTTCATATATCAGAAAATACTTTCTTTTTTTGGTAATAATGAAAGTAAATCCTCACATAAATTCACTTGTAATAATAAAACATTCAAAAATAATTAGAAATTTGTTTAAAATACTTTACAAATTTGAAATATTTACGAATTCAATGGCGGTATCAAGAACGTAACGCCATTGGTCGTGACGTCACGAGCCAGTAGATATAAACGCACATGTTAATTCTTTATAGGCGTTTTATGATAATTAAACCGTTCCACACCCGTAGAAATGTTTTATCTCCGTTATATCCTAAAAACTATTAATGAAAAATATAGAAGGAATACTTGATCGGTGTGAAGCGGTTTAATTATCGTAAACACCCATTATGTATCATCACAATATCCAACATATTCGAGGTTATACAAATCAGATTCGCTGTGTAGTTTTGCAAAACTAGCTTTAACGTTAGTAATCGTGCAGGGACAGTTTATTAAGCCATTTAGTAATGGAAAAAGGATATGTCAAGGATACATCCAACAACTTGCTCAGAGTGAACATTTTTATGGAAGGAGAATTTCTTAAAAATAATTCACGGTTCAACATAGCAGATATCAAAGGCGCTAAGGCACAAGCGTAAATAAATGAAACTGTTGCTTATAAAAAAATTAGTTATATACCGAAAAATTGTTTTTAAAAATCGAACTACTTATTTTAAGGTATTATTTATTTTTTAGGATATGTACAAATTAAACGGGACAATAATAGTTTTATTGCAAAAGCAAAGATATGCCCAGAACACTGAATTCACAATAAAGCATGTATAGTGTCATTAACACGTAAAAAATATTCAGTGTTACGATTATACAGCATTATCTGGTAATTTATTTGAATTGAATTGATAACGATATATAAAAATTATTGCAATCCAGTAGGCTGTAAGCATGCGTTAACATTATTAATGTGGGTGCATTGCAGAAATGAGGATCCGGCTGCTATTGATGTCACGTGTTATTGGAAAAGCCTCCTTTAGCTACTGTTGGATCTGCAATCAAATTTATAACAAGTAGGAGTTTGAACGTGTTATTTTTTTTACAATGAGGTACAAACCATCACTTATACATTTTTTAAAGTGTCATGTCCTATTTGTACAAAAGAAACTTCACCAACGTGTTTTCGTTCAAGACCAGGTACCCGACTACCGTCATAGAACGCTACTGGCTGTTTACGTCACTTGACCGCGTGTCGTATTCCTGGTCAAATGGCGCCAAATTCGGAAATTCAAATTTTTGAGGCATACAAAAAGCAATAAAATGTTTAAAACCATGAAAACAACTAAGGACTGCTTCAACATGCCATATTTTTACAAACAAAAATTAGGTGAAAGTTCCCAATTGCAACGGTCACCCATTCAAATTACTGAACACGCAGAACTTTGATAAATTCCAGAGATTTTCCCAGGTAACTTGCTTCAACGCATTTTTTCAAAAAAAAACGGATGAATTCATACAAATGGGCATCAAAGACATAAAAACTGTAGCAACTTTTAAAAAAATGTTTTAAGCTGTTTTCTAGAAAATCGCAAAAATAAAGTGCACACTTCCCATCGATCGATTTAAACAGAATTCTTGCCTTCGCAAGTAGGAAGGTAGAAAACTTCACTGCAAAATTCTATTCTTCTATGATGTTTAGTTTTTGAGATATACTGTTCACAATTATTACTCCAAGTACTTCCGGTTACGCGATTTTCAGAAATGTATTAGAGATACCGCTAGTTCATATAAAACGGAATTAAGAAGTTAAGTTTAACAAAAGTCGTTTGAGCAGATTTCAGGAAAATCGCAAAAACTAAAAATTCAGGGAATTTTTTAAAACGACAAAAATAAAGTGGTACTTCCCATTTTTCGATTTTAATCAAATTCTTGATTTTGCATACAAAGATGATCTAAAATCTAAATTTTCATTTCGATAGGACTTTCACCGTGTTTACGGTACGGTAAAAGTACTTCCGGTTATTCGATTTACAGAAATTTTTCTCAGATACCGCCTAGATTATATAACAGGGCATTAAATGACTAAGAAATATAATAAGTTTTAAAAAAATTGTTACAGCTTATTTAGAGAAAATCGCGAAAAACCATAAAATGACAAGAGTAAAGTGGCACTCTGGTTATCCGACCTTAATCAAATTGTTGTTACGTGTCCCTATGGCAAAAAATTTAAATATAAATTTTGTTTATCTACGACCTTTTATTTCCATTGTTGATACACACAGACCAATTTCTAAAAACATGATTTTCTGACTCGGGGAAACCGAAAACGTATATTTCCATTGAAATTTCGACATCGAAAATTTTGAACGAAAGCAATACTTTCTCTCTTACTTATATTTCATACGGGGTAAAAGAAAGTAAAAAATGGTGGCATAAAGTCGAAAATTCGATCTGCACAACTATACGGCGCTGCTAAAACTAAACACAAAACAAACGTTACATTACTAACCTCTACTTCTATAATCCACACAAAATACTACAATTAACAGGATAAGTGATTACTTAATTTAAATATAAAATAAGCAAATATGAATAAGGGTTACGCTTCCCCTTGCCCATTCCCAGGCTAAAAGAAGGTAGAAGTAAATGCAGTTTATCTTACCATATTATAATATTCAAAACTTCAAAACATTGAAAGTTTCACATTTTATTGAAAATTTTTAGATTGATAACATCACGATAGACCATACTAAGACAAATAAGTACTTTTAAAAAAAATCAGTTGGTTTCTCAGGTGAGTAATTTGTTTGAAATCTCGTCAATTCTCGTATGATCGATGTGAGATATGATACCAGTTAAATCTGGAGAAACATAATATAACGAAACTAAATTATAATTATTTATTTACACGTATTCAACTTAAATATTTGTTTGCAGTGCACTAATAATAAACGTTTATATGTCAATTTATTTAGTACAGCTACTTAACAAAATTCTTAGAAAATCTAAACAAAAAGAATTTTAAACTGCTATTTATTTAAATCGAAAGGAGAAATTTTGGAAATACTCTAGATTAGCAAGGAATAAGATTTGACACAATGCTGACGTAATAAATTCCAATACCACAAGTGATTGCTGCGACTGTTGCAGTAATGAGTCATTTGTGATATCTTTTATTTTAGTTCAATGAAACCTTGTGGAATATTCTTGAAAGTTCTACAAATTTATTGTTGTTTCTAATTTTGTTACAATAGCGTTTTAGTATACCATGTTGAAAGCGGCGAGCTATCCTTAGGGAAATGTATAAGAACAAATAAGACGGAATAATAAGTTGCGTTTATGGAAACAAAATAGCCATATCTGAAATAGTTACTTGCCTGACTGTATTGGGAATATGAAGGCGCGTTCTCGGTTCTAATCAAGCACGTAGCACGTAATGGTCTCAGGTTACATTGTCTTGTAGTGTTTAATTGTACGTAGCATTTCTTTACGTAAAAATGGATTATTATATGATAGCAGAAAAAGTACCAATAATTAAATTATATTATATTGGAATTTTGCGAAATTTTGTTAAATAATTAGAACAAAAATGCCAATTAATTAAACGCATACGGACAAGTCCTTTTATTTATACGAGCATAATTATTAACCCGTCTGTAATGAATTTATAATATAAATAGTTTTAAATTGCAATAATTAAAAATGAACAAGACATAAACGCCAGACCTGAAATTTTGCAGTAACTTCTGACATGAAGTACGTAGGTTAAAACCACTTGGTCATTATTGTTATTGGAGTGGATAAGCAATATATTCATTTCTATACATGGGTCATTTTTTTCCATACTGTATACTGTGCCTTCACTTAACCCCGAACCCCATGACAAGTTACTGTTACGGTTTAGAAAGGATCGTAGTTCAAGTTGAATTAAACAAAAATAGCATAATAATGAAATTATTAAGTCATTCTACATTTGTTACGAAATCATCAACTAAATCTAAATGAAGTATTATTTATTTATAGTTTTAGGTAAATTATAATTATAAATGGATAATAAACGTAATTTCCAGCTATAATCTACAATTCTACAACGTAAACAAAATGAATTCCAGGAATTATGTTTGCAGGGCCGCCGCGTGAAGGTGGCAAGATTGTGACCAGCACAAAGACGTTTGATTATAAAACGGGGGCATATATGTTTTGCCTGATAAACACACTCAGACAATACCGAATAATTAATAATAGAAAGTATCATCTATATACTTTGTTAGTCATCATGGTAGGTTATATTTCTTACTGCATCATTTTAGAAATATTATGTTTACTAAATATTTATTTTAATGAACGAATTAAGAATACTAAAGAAACGCCCTAAACACAAAATTGTGTCCAAGTTCTCTAACCGTTAGCATGTTATGCGCATGTATTAGAAACGTCAAATTTGTGCTTACTATTCTATCATTGGCGTACGTAGGTATATAAAATTAATAACAAATCGTAACAAATTAAAGTATGCACGCTTATGTACACATAAACAAACGTTACGCAATCAGAAAATTTTGGCTTTAAATACTTCTTATTTTAAATATAATCAATTGAACATTACAAAAAATGCATCAATACGTATTATTATGTATACGCAGTAATCAAATAAATTCAAAACACTTTTAATTGTCAAATATAAGCAAAAATTAACGATATTATTCGGTAACCTAAGAATCACCAATATAAAAACATACCTGTTAAACGATAATCCCACTGATTTTTAACACTTGTATTAGTGCAACTGTAAGCGCACATCCACTCATGATTTCAGTTTAATTATAAATAAATATCCTCAAAATTACACACACAATTAATGAAAATTTCCACCACTAGATTGTTTAACTGTTCCCTGACCATAATGGCGTCTATCACACATAGTGTTTGAAAACTGGACACACACACGTACCGTAAGTGTGATAGCTAGAGGCGCTTCCTTAGTATTCTTTATTCGTTGATTTTAATACATTGTTGAATGAGTTGATGTTTATTGTGTACAACATGCGATGATTTAAATTTCAGTTCCCAGCGGGCCAAGAAATTTTTCCATAGAGCGGAACTTATACACACGCACGCCAACCAAAGCCAATACATAACCTGCTAATTATGTCAACAAACTTGGTGGGAAGAACTTTATTATTAAATTAAAATAGGAATTTTATTTACAATATTTATAATAAATGTACGAAATGATGACCATTGCATTCAACGCATTTGTGAATTTTTCGTTTTGAATTCTCGAAAACGTTCTGTAAAATATGACGAATTCAAACTGTCAATTTGACAAATAATTATTACTGAAAATGGAATAATCTGAGACTTGAATTTGTTTTCATAGCCCACTGGAAACTGAAATTTAAATGATCGCATGGTATAACGAAACCAGTTAATTGTTTAGAAGTCTTCATTTATATTCAGTAAATTACAGCTATTTATTTATACTTATTTACTTAAGTATTTATTTGACAGTATTCTAAAAATAAACCAAAGGAATTGAATCTGCTATTTATGTAGAAAAAAATAAAATGAGTCATAATGCTCATGCAATAAATTTCAATTCCATGACTCGTTACTGTAACCTTGAATTTATTCATTTCGATATTATATTACAGTAATGAGTGAGTCATTTGTGACTACACTATTTATTTCAGTTACCTGGGACCTTCAGGATTGTTCCGGAATGTTCTATGAAATTCTTATCGTTTCTAATTTCGTTACAATATATATGTAGAATACTTGGAAGCATTAAAATGCAAAGTGTCGCTCCACTGGTCTCTGTTTTTAAATTAAACTGGAATCGTTTCATCTGAAACTTGGACTGTTTTGCCACTCAGGTGAAAATGGGTCTTATTTAATCTATTTTTCCCGTTTCGTAATATTTCTGCAATAAAAAAAAATTGGAAAAAATAAAACCATCAAAGTAATGAAAAAACTTTTGTATTTTGTGTAAAATTTTGAAACAAATTGAGTAATAAATGACATCAAATTATTTCAATCAAGTTAAATTACACCGATATCCCCTCATTTATTTTAATTTATTTCAAAATCTAACATAAGACACAGCAATCTTTTGCTGGTTTTATTTTTGCCAAAACAAATTTTTTTTGTAGAAATATTAAAAGTAAAAGTAAACAAATGTTTAAAAAATAAGGCACATATACGCTTGAGCAGTGAAGTAGCCTTATACAGGGCGATTTTAAAACCCACGATAAACTTAGGTCATACATGCGTGACAGTTCTAAATCAAGAAAAAAAATCTTTTTAAAACGTTTCTTGCCGTTTCCATAAAGAACGTTCAAGTACTGTTTGAAAGCCTCTGCAATAACTAACAGCTGAATATGTCGTTTAAAAAGAATAAACTATAAACACATGACGAGGTTATTACTCATCCTAAAATACAGCATGCAAATAAATCGGGGATATCATTTCATTTATAACGTCGCGTTGTTTACAAACGTTGTATGTAATGTTAAATTCGCAGTATTTTTAAGTTTTATCAAATGCTCTTACAATTAGTATCAATGTTTTATAGAATTAGCGACCGTCCCCAACGTGATCATTTATTGTCAAAAGAAGTTTATTCCAAATTTTCTATGGAGGCAGGGTTCTGGTTTTAATGTAAAAATTCATTTATTAGTTCTGCAAACATCCTATTTTATGGCTGATTTCATATAGAATAAATTTATTAAAGAGGTAAGTGTTTCTCACAGAGCTTATTAATTTGGTGAGTCGTAAGAGAAAATTAGCTTTGATGCCACCTTTTGGTGAGTCTATTTTATTAATGTTTGATTTACTGGAATTGCTCTAATTAATTATTCGAGTTGATTTTTATTTATTGTAATATGGATTCCGTTATTAATTAATAATTTAATTACTAATTGGATTTCTATGAATTAAATTTCAAACACTTAAATTTTTAGTTAAATGTGTAAAGTCGAACGCATAAAATATAGGTCATTGAATGCAATTGAGATAAATTAATGTTTACACCAAATAAACAATTAATATTGAAGCAACACATTATATCCTTCACGACACGTAGTAATAAGAATTAGATTTTGTCGTATTATTTGTATTTTCCTGCAGTTCTCAAAAGTCGACAATTTCAATTTCTTGCAAGTGTTCCTTTCTATACGCTTTTTTTTGTTAATGGACGTTGTTAGGCCTTTACAGTAATGTGTTAAAGTTTGTCGGTGGATTTTAAAATTACCCTGTATGAGTGACAATAAACAAGTTTAAGAAAATGAGTACATTTTTCGATTATAGATACCCCTAAGTGTCAACAAATTACTAACCTGAGTGTCCTATCTATTTTATTCTTCTACTTACGATATTATATTGGTTGCTTGTTTCCTTTGGTCGCATAGGATTAAATGAAAACATAGTGGATAAGGATAAAACTAACGCATTGTTGTTCACAATTACCTTTAAAAAATTCACCACATTCAATTACCATCATTTTGAACTATCATATGAAATAACCATGTATGTTTGTGTATATAACCTTTTCTATAAATTTGTGGATTCTTGTATTACCTTTGTAAGTCATTACTTTTGATATTTACAAGTTTTTCTCCATTATTTTACATGATGTAATTTAAAAATGTTGTACACAAACAATAGTTGTGGAGAACATGCACTTAATTATGCATGTATGTCATGATTTAAATGTCTTTCACTATTTGATAAACTAAGCCAGCTTATGGTTTTCAACAGAACACAAAGCATTTTTCATAAGAAACCTATTTAAAATTTTAAAACAATAATATTCATTGTTTTCATTTATTTGTGTTTCTAATAAAATAGTTGGGCTATGCTTAGAAAAGGGCATGTTTGTATCGAATACATGGTTTAAACATAAGGATATCCATTTGTATACGTGGCAAAGAGGAGAGTCTAGAAG
>JAHWXV010143475.1:0-16179 GCA_024586415.1 Phrixothrix hirtus
TGTGTGTGTGTGTGTGTGTGTGTGTGTGTGTGTGTGTGTGCGTGTGTGTGTGTGCGTGTGTGTGCGTGTGTGTGCGTGTGCGTGTGTGTGTGTGTGTGTGTAAATAAAATCCTATTTTTGGTGAGTTAAAAGCTTTTGACGTATCAACCTGGTATGGAAGCCTATTTTTGTCCGTAATATTGCCAATATACAACTTCTTACTGTAGCTTGCTAATTTCAATTCAATTACAAATGAATATAGGCCTAATTGGCACTTACTCTGGCAAGTCATTGCCGTATTTTGATCGCTTACAGTCTATCATTGCACGCTCGCGCACGCCCATATACACACACACACACACACAACACACACGCACGCACACACAAGCGCACGCGCGTACGCACGCTGTCAAACACGCACACACGCACACGCGCTCGCACGCACACAAGCACGCAGGCACTTACGTACGCACGTACACACGGACGCACGCATACACACACACGCGCACGCCCACACGCACACGCACAAGCACACGCACACTCAAACGTACAAGCACACGCACACGCATGCGCACACTCACTCGCTCCCGCTCACGCACGCGCACACGCGCACGCACACTCACAACCACACGCACACTCACACGCCCACACACATGCGCACTCGCAAGCGCACGCGCCCACGTACGCGCGCGCGCACACACGCGCCCACTCGCACACGCATACCTCAAAGTCTAGACTACGAAATGTACCAGAAGATATGAGTCAGTATGTGCATAAAAGTTTACTTTTTATACAGTTGCTGATACAAGCCGTACACCAATTGGAAAAAACCTAGCTTTAAACTTACCAATTGATTTTATTGTCGAAACCTTCATATATCTTTAAAAAAATCAGTACCGAGGTAGAAAATTTGTACTACACTAGAGAAAGGTAAGATTGCAAGTTTCTTCAAGAGTAAAGTACTATTATTTTTAAAAGATAATAGTTACACAAGCGCCTGTGATTCTGTCGGATAAAATGTAAATTCTACAAAAACCTGTTACCTAGCAATGCGAATAGGAAAGCTTTCACTCAACAAAATTGCGAGACCCGAAGGGTCGAGCATTTAGGATAGTGAGATTTTTTATTTTCTAATTGCTTGAATAAATAAGTTTGAGCGATTGGAATTACACATTATCCAGACATATACACAGACCCTAGTGTGACTTACTGAGATAATTGCACTACTTCAAAATAATAAATTTGATACATAAAGTATAACAGTTGAAATTCACTAAATTTAGAACATTTAAATATTTACCAAAGTAACTTTTAAAAAAATTACATGGTACCACTATTATATAAAAACCAATAAGTGCTAGAATATATAATATTTAGTTAAAAAAATTGTAAGCCATTTTGGACGTGCAATTAGAATTAGCCGTTACATTGATGGATTATACCGCCACCTACATTTACTATGACCAAGGTAAATGAAAATTTTATCGCTGAAAAAATAGTAAGTTCCAATTATTTCGCTTAAAAGCTGACAATATTGTTATTTGTTTAATACACTGTTTATATAGGAATGTAATTATCTGTAAGTTGTAAGACCATGTATTCGTAGAGTGCATAAAATAGGAGAAAATTGTCTCTAACTCAGTACAAGGCGTGTATTGGAGCCTGTAGTATTCAGAGACCTGCCGTATTCTCAAGAAGTGGTGGGACATAGTTCCTTACCACGAAAAGAAGAAAGTCATTATATCTAATAAACCTTAGTTTTCGATATTAACAACTGATGGTCATTGTAAGGGATATTTACTGCGTTTTTTGTCCCAATAAGAGTTCATCAATGGAGGATGGTGGTAAAGGCGCCATACCCGCCCATTTGGTTGACTTGTTGGTTCATTCACCTTAACCACGTTTAATTGGTGACCTTTGTGTACCTTAAGCTAGTTTAAATAACCAAATTACGCTGAATAATATTCGTAATATTTATGACGTTCTATTTTGAATTTAACTTGATTATACGGTCAAATTCCTTCTCAGTTAGTTGTTTTGTATTACATATATAGCTGTAAAACCATTACCCGCAAAGCTTATAGAATTGGAAGCCAGTCCGAATGGAACCTGCATCGCATTTACGGAAGTATAACGGGGCTTGTCCCTACCAGTGCATTAGCTTTTACTTTACGGTTAAACAAGCGCAATCAACCAGTTCTGTCTCTCTAGTTGATGTCTGTTGGGCATAACCGTTATCCCGGACAGACGCAGTGGCGCCCCAATGGACGTGTGTAACGTGGACCCCAGTATTAAAGGTGACCGAACTGCTAACAGCCATTCCTACCGTTATTTTCGAAACCCCCCCCCCTAGTACCGTAGTAGCCCAGACGCGTTCATTGTTAGCGTCGGTCCCGTCGCGTCGACCAAGAACGTGATCGCGCCTAGTATCAATTAGGATCGTGGCAAGCTTTCTCTTTATTCGGATAATTTATGATTCTTCATAAAGATTTAATTGTTTAGTAAGCTTATGAAACAAATTGCGTTTAATAAAACACCTAGTCGTTTTAGCAAAGGCGATTTGTTGAATGCGATTACCAATTATCAACCAAATTTGAATTTAAAAATCATAAATTTATTCTGGAATAAAGAGAAAATCTCGACTGTAGTTCGGTCTAATAATTTAATGACCGATAAGCTACTGAAATTATCTAATTATTTTTATTTGAAAACACAATTATTAAACATACAAGTATTATAAATTTATAAAGTTGACCTTTATTATTTTTATTTAAAAGCATAACAAACGTATTGTCCAGTTAACTTTAATTTACGATAGCAATGTTGTTCTACATTTTTTAATACTCTATTTTTATACCCGTCAATTTTCGAAGTACAATTCAGTATGTGATCTTGAATGTAGTGATGGAGACGTGCTATTTTCGTTACTATCGCTGTAATAAACCGGTCCTACCTTTTTATCCGCACTCATAGTGTTAAATAATACGCAGAATATGCGATTTATTATACATCAATTAAGTTATCACAGTTAAAAAGCATAACGGAATATTGTGGCAAAATGTATAGCTGCGACCCTTTAAAATAATATAACCGGCGATTAACTATTTTTGGTCTACTTTTATATAACGAATTAACAGAAGATAACGAATACCTAAATCCCGTCCTTTGGAAGCTGTTAGATAATAAAACACATTATTTTCATGTATTGATTTAAATGCAATAGAAAAACGGCATTTAATAGGTTACCAAATATAATCCCTTTTTCTGGAGCAACCCTTATTTTATTAGGGAACTGAAATTAAATTACCACCGTAGAAAAAATACGAAATACGTAGTACTTAAACCTATTGATTTAGTTATTTTTTGAAAAGCTAAGTGTATGACACAGCCTGCATTTGTTTGAATTTAATTTCTCTGTTTATACAGAAAATATTATAAGACGTGCACTAGGAAAAGGGATTTCTTTTGATAGCATTGGTTTAAACGGTATGTTTTTCTCGTATTAAGCCAGTTCATATAAATAGTGTGTTTGATTGTTTGAGAGATGTCGAAACGCGGTATTTAAGTACTGAAAAACTTCTTTCAGGAGTAAATCGAAATCCCAGCAAAAACGGTTTTTGCTGTAAGTATCTGAAACTTTATACATCGACGTAACTTTTAACTATAAAGAACTTTTCGTAATATTCTGCGGTATAATATAAAAGTACTTTACTTCAGAAGGGACTTGAAATTTTCACACCTCTCTCATATACTACAAATTTATCACTAATTATGTTGGCAATCGTTTTTTCTCAGAACCCTTCGATAATAAAATAAATTCAGTAAATGAAAAACCATTTGGTGCACATCTTCTTCCGGTCACTGTATGGTGCATTTTAAGTGAATTAATTAAAAAGTAATAGGCAATGAACTCGCTAATGATTTCATTTCTAAAGAATGTGGTAATATCTAATACGAATATATATTGTGCCTAGATTTACAGTACGACGGAGAAGTTCTACGCAATTTTTGGTCAAAATAACCGGTTTTATACATGGTTGCTTCGAAATACCTCCAGGAAAATTAACAAGTTGCTTATACACGTCTAAGGTATTCGTTCCTAGTATTCTTGTATCCAACAAGACCTTTTTTTAAACCATATCCTCCACATGGAATTTTACACAATGGGATTACGTATTTATAATTTGGATTTACCATCGTACATTCGTGGTTATTTGCTAAGATGTTCAACAGCAAGCTCACTTCATAAAAATTATAACTTGAGCATTGAATGCCTGAAGGTCCACTAGATTTTGTATTCGTATTTAGGTTCCTGGTCAAGACGAAATTAGGTAATAATAGTTTTGGGATAAATAACACAACAATTTAAGTTAAAGGCGTATATTTGAATAAATTAGTTTAACGTACTTTAATAGTAAAAATGTTAAACTTATAATTTTGTTAGGATAATTGTATTTTAATGAATATCTAATTCTTTTATTGAAAGAATTTGCCTATAAAACATTCACATTTCGGGAATCAATACAATGCTGTGTGTAGGCGTCGTGTCGCTTGGAAAAATCGTTTTTGTGTTTTAGCTATGCTAAAAGGTGTTTCAGTATTTTAATGTTAACTATATAATTGTATAACGTCTAGTTTCTGCTTTGAAAGCTCTAAGTTCTATGTAAGCATTAAATTTTAATGCAATTAGATGAAAGAGCGTTTTATGTAGTTTATGATAAACGTTTATTATGCAATGCAATACATACACGTATTCTAAATTTATTGTAGCACAAAACATCGACATTAGCCATTCTTGCTTGAATAATTGAAATAAAGCTTGAAACGTTTATATTCGACGCAATTACATTTAATAACCTTTCCTACTTTTATATTGGTGTTGGGCAAATTCTATTGGTATATTAATTCATTCCAGTTGTGGAATTAGATTTTATAGAGTCTTTTCTTTAGATATTGTTCAAACAAGTGGTCAGTGTTTTAACTGTAGTTTTAATTCTTGAATATAGAACTTATTGCAATAGATTGAAATATTCTAGAATATAGCGAGTAATTATTAATTCAAATTTCTTTAAAACGATTTGCTTAATTTGAGTCAAATATGGTACCGCACTTATCTACACTACTGTGCCTCGGTATGAGCAAGTTTCTTAATGATAACATCTTGAAATCTTTTGTACCAAAATCTATAAAACTATACTCAAATCTGTTCTACTTGCAAAATATTAAATAGTTTTGTTCTCCTTTTCCTTTTATTATGTTTAGGACTGAATAAAATCGTTGCTACTCCATCTGAAAGCAGTTGTGGGAAGGTGTTTAATTAAAATAGCATATAAAAGAAATATTCTTTAATAATGCGGTAAATATTGATAGCAGAGCAAACGACTCTAAGTAGCTTATGAACTACTGTGAAGCAAAGCAAGAATCTAGAGTCCCTGGACTGGGTTCGAATCCGAGATAGCAATAATACTGTGCAGCTGTTTTAGGTTCACCATTCTACTTATATTAAGTAATCAAATGTTATGTTTTCGATACTTAAATTAATATGACTTAAAACACTAATCTACTATACGAAGTTTCCTGTATGCCCCGAACTCCATCAAAATATCGGTGCTATAATTGGAATACATTTTTTTCGACTTAATTAGTTATATTTTCAACCAAATCCGTTTACACTCAGAATCTGGCAACAATCATTAGGCTTTTGTTATGGCAAATGCCATTAGTAACAGTCAATACAGGAAAAACTGCAAGTATGTCACTTAGAATATAGAACAGCGAATTATTACCAAATTTTTCGTAAGCGAAAACGTAACTTGGTAGAAATTTTGCGATTACTGCAGTAACAGTAACAGAAAAACACTATTTCAAGTTTCAGTGTATATGGATGATATAAAAAGTCCTTTGAAGGACATAAAAATACTTCAAATATAAAATATAATCACGCTCGTCTAACATCCATAACTGAAGCAAATGTTTATTGCCTTGAAAAGCTTATTTTGGAAAACATGCGGTTGAAAATGCGAGGTATTGCTTCTACAATGGATATAAATAAAATAAAAGCAAGACATATGTGTGTCATGGGAGTCATGAGCAGTCATCCCCAAGTACTAACTAAAAATCATACCTAAAACTACTTTCTGGGATCAAATCTAGCTAATCTCAAACAAAATGTAAGGAATACCAAAAATAAATACCAAACGTCTTTAATGCCGGATCTAAGAACAACAGTACAGGTAATTAAGACGTCTGTACAACAGTGAAACCTATAAAACAGAGGTACGCAGCTGGATAGTATTTTGCAGAAACGGAATTAAAGAAAAATCCCATAGGCTTGCCATATAAGATAGCCTCCTAAGAGCTCAAACACGCCTCAAAGTTTAGCACGATGTAAATACCGGAAGACCGCAACACCCTTACTACAAAACGTACAACCAAACTTACAGTGGCATTCAGACGAACATACGAGCAAAAACATGCTCAACCGAGCTCAATAACAAAATATCACCACCATTTGACGAAATCAAACTTAGAAACGACATTTACAACTTTAAGTAACACCGGGCCTTCATGGCATATAAAACCATATTAAAAGTCCAGTAAGATTAATTAACATCGCTACTCTTGGCACTATTCAAGTAGTGCTTTTCCAAGTGCAATATTCCAAACTCCTGCAAATAGGCGAATATCGCAATCACTAAAAGAGGAAAAGGGAAAGACCCTCATAATGTTAAATCGTACCGTGCAATATGCTTACATAAGATAATAAACTAGCTGCAAGGAAAATTAATAAGCCAAAGGTATACGCAGTATAAAATAGTATTTAGAAGCAGAAATTCAGAATATGGCTATATATAAGATAGATCAGCGCTGCGGAAGATGCCATAAGTAGATTTCTACTAAACATCGCTCAAAGCAAATCAAAATACATTATAATCGTCTGTATACACATGGTGGACTGCGCTTAATAGGAATATTCAGGGATTGCACTTAGATATGAACTTAATCGGAAGTGCCATCAGCTACTGACAGGATAGCTTAGCCACTTATAGGATCAACCATGAACGTGTAACAAAAAGGTTCACATAGAAATACCCTGGGGCATCCATTTGTGAACCTCTTCTTTGGTCATCGCTCTCGTAGGATCTATTCGTGATACTAGAAAGAGATAAAAATGCATTGGACGGTATTTTGATACTTCTAGAAGCTGAATCTCGCAGAGATCTAGAACAAAGAATAAACTCCTCATTAGCCCGAATTCAAAATAGTTGCTCAGAGATCAATTTGAAAATATCATTCGAAAAGACGCGGGTTAGGGGAAAGCTGCACTGTGATCCAATAATTAAACTGGAAAACAAGATCTCTAAAGTAAAGAGCATCAAGTTCCTAGAAATTATAATAGACGAGAAGCAAAATTTATAGAACAGAAATACAACATGCGCGAGATCACCAAATACTGTACAGTAAATTGCCAGAATTGTCCAAAGAAGTATCAAAATTCCGTACAGTAAGTTACCAAAGAGATTTCAGAACTCCACTTTACTGCTCGAGTTTATAGTTAAATAGCGTACAAATGGCAAAAATACCATACGCGGCCAGTACTTAGGAACCAAAAACACACCTAGTCAAACCAAACAAAAAATAATATTTACGCAAAAGGGAGAAATACTCAGGATGATACGAGCCTTTTGGAACTATGCTGAGTGATATGGGAATTGTCGCCGCTCACTTACACAAAGAAATATGCAACTAGGTACTGGCTTAAAAAAGATAATCTGGACAACATGACAAATATATTGGGTAAAATCGAAAGATTTAAACTTGACACTTAGAGCAACGGCAGAGTGATTGGAATTAATCAAACAGGCAAAGAAGGTGTCCTCTCTGATACTATATATGAGATTTAGTAGACGCAAGAAATGGTTCTGTCTATTTAGGGGTTTGATTCATTTTATGACAGCAGACGATACCTTTCCGATGTATTCAAACAAAATTAACAAAAGGAAAGATTCTTCCTGCATTTGCGGGGGAATCGGGGCCCCTATATACATAGTTATGAAATACTACTTCATAGATAGTCAACTTCAATAATACAGAATGCTGTTATTAAATGAAACCGCAAAACAAATAATGGAAAATGGACATAACTTTAAAATATTAAATAAACTCAGTGAAAATGTTTCTATCTTGTCAAATGACATAGTACCTAACATGAGAAAACCGAACATCCATTCTTTTATCAAGAACTTGATGGACTGTACATAACCAAATACCTAAAATGTTATATATCCGAACTTCATAATGTCTAAAGGAAATAATTTAACAATTTTTTTAAAGCTGAAATGCTGCATAAATTCTAAGGTGTAAAAGAGCCAACGAAGTATAACTACAAACAATACAATCTGTAACTTACGAAACACACACACACACAGTTAATTTCAAAAACCTAACACACACAACCCGAAATAAAATCGAAACCCACAATTTTAGTATTATAAGACTGATACAAATGAGGATATAAATTCAAGCATACAAGCAATTACGAAAGACGGAATTAATATTTTAAACCAAATACCAATTAGAAAATTAAACATTACACCACAGACAAACAAAACTACTTAACTAGAGCCTCTTCGGTAATTTCAACAGAACTACTTCAATAAACTTACATAACAATTTTTTACAACCAACAATTAACAATTACCAGCCTGGCATACGTAAATACGCAATTTCACTTGGCACAATACCTTACTGAATTTAACAACGACTAAATAATACTACATATGAGTTGTAATTTGAGATTTCCAAACAAAAACATGACCAACTATGTGAAGGTGAGCGGCCAAACTAAAACTAACAGACCAACTCGTATTATATGTATTACTCGGTAACTTTTTTTCACAAAGAAATATCCCTGATTAAAAACTTCCAATATTCCAGGGATACTGAAGCTACCACTACAGGAGCACCCATTAATGAATACTGTAGTTTTTGGACGTAACACAAATGCGCGCGCACGCATGCACCCCTCCCACCACACACATATACAATTTTTAAATAAACAGTATTCAATAATTAGTGCATAAATTTAATCTAGGAAACAGATAAAGGAATAAAAACGCGTGCAGCAAATAAAAAGGTATTAGAATAAAATTTTAGTTTTAGATATCTTTAAATTTAATAATTAGTATTTGAAGCTCTCTTGAACCCAAGAGGCCATGCGTGGATCAGGGAGGGAACATAAAATAAAAATAAATGAAATAATCATAAGAAACTAGTAAGAAGAGCCTCGAATTAAATTGTTATGCTTCGAGCTATATAAAGATAAAGATAATATTGAAAATTGGAATTTTTGAATAAATGCTTTGTAAACTAAAAGCGTGTTTGAATGCAACATTACTCATACAAAATACTTATCGGGTAAGCGGAAATTTTATTTTCCGTTTATTTTTTACTCAGTTATTGAATTAAAAGTGTTTTTATAGTGTAGATTACTTTTGAGCTGTTTTAGTACTTTATACTGCAATAAGGCTGAAAATTTACATATAATTATATTTTCATTAATTATGATTTGTTCTACAATTTTTATTTTTAAAATTAGTTTTTGTTAATACAAGTTTTTATTTCATACTAGTATTTTACTAAACAGAGCCGAGTAGAACCCTTTGACTGAAGTGAATAGCGCATTAACTTAAATGATAAAAATTCTTTAGCTATTAACATTATAATTAAGATGTTTTGGAAGTTACAACTATAAAATGAAACACTTACTCTATATAAAAACGCTTATAACTTCTTAATATGAGTGATTTATAATCTTATAATAGTATACTATTTTTTATAAAACAGTGAATAAATATTTGTGCAATAGAAAATGTTTTACTTACTGTAAATTTAATTATAAACAACGTGCTAGCAATAAAACAATTTACATTAACATTTTCCTTTAATTTTATTTAAACCATTAAATAATTCAGTAACTTTTATTTAGAGAAAAATAGGGATTAACCACAGAATAAATAAAAATTAACAGAAATTATGTACGTATAAGCATAAAAATAATTGCTTGCCCGGAAGGATAATAATAAAGAATAAATAATCAGAATTTTTAATTGCCAATGTTATTTTATATGTAGGCTTCAGCAGTTGAGTGAGAAGCATGATATATCTGTCTGGTGAATATAAGAATTAATTTTATATAGGGATATTTGTTTAACTTTGTTTTACAGTGAAGTTTACTTTTAATTACTAAAAAATTGTACCTATACAATCGTTACGTTTACAAAATATACGTAAACATTAATATTAAGGTTAATATATACGTTGAATATAAAATAAAACTATAGCAAATATCAATTTTCATATTGCAAACCCATAAATAAGCAAAAGGTCAACTTGTTTTACTGTTTGGTATACCTATTCTTAGCGAAAATTCTTAAATTTTATTCAATTTTGCAATGTATGAAAATTAAATCGGTACTGCTATATACTACACATGTATATTAGTTTGAAAAATAACAAATCTGGATATTTTTACAAAACGAACCAGAAAACTGCTAGTTTAGTACGTGAAAATAAATTAGTTAGGCTATTATTAAGGGCGTAACGCCATATGATTTAAAACATTTTATAAGTAATTCCAACTTTAATCAAAAATTGCCGATTCATTTTGGATAAAAAAAATAGCTGCAGAATTCAAAACCATTAAGCAAATGTACCTTTTCTATTGAAATATATGTGATTGTTTATAATTATTTCATAAATATTGGCAACATTTACCAACGTGTACAAATTTATTCCGTGCTATTATGTAAGAACAAGTTCGTAGGTATCTTAAATGAACCTTCGTAAATATAAATTTCTTTTAATGGTTTAGTTATCTTAATCAATTTTTCTGAAAACCTAGAAATTCTGAACCCTGTTTTGGTAGATTTTCATCTGGACATGCGTAACTTGTTCTTTTAGTTTTATTTCTGCATCTTAGTTGATGGCTTCAAATATTTACTTAAATGCCCAATGCGCTCGTTTCAGAGTAAATTCCATTGTTAAAATGTTGGCTTAAATCTTAAATTGTAATTTTTGTCTCCAATTCAGGGAAATTCAAGGAAAACCAGTATTGTATAATACACAAGTAGTTTATTCAAGCAATTGTTTTATTATATGAAGGTAAATTAACCGAGTGACAATAAATATTAACAAAAAGTACCAATTTCAGCAATGAACACATTAATTGTAACATGTGTAGGTATGTGCCATTCATGTGCATACCTCTATCCATTTTTGCACTAATATTCATAGCATCTATAAGTACCTACGTTATTTGAAACGCATCAATTCACCAATGTGTTTTAATTAAGGTTCTTTTACCCAGCAATTCTATAGTTCTACAAACCGATTCTGACGATACTTTAAGGGCACAATGCGCATGAATCACCGGTGATACATACAATTTTGTCACTTGCATATTAATCTTATACCATGTCACTCATTAGCCACTAGGTTATTTTGCATCTATTTTCTTTAACCCCTTGCCCTACGATTTAGGATTCAAAACTGTGGTCCCAAAACGTAAACAGAACTGTCGAGTTTTCGAGCCATTTCACGGCTCCACAAATTGGCCTTAAGTTGTAGCAATTGCACACGACTTATCAGGTGTCGTACCTATTGCAAAAATGTAATTCGAAAAAAGTTCATTTAATAAATTACAAAAATACAAGTGAAAAATTAAAAACAAAGAAATGATTAAAATTAAATTATACAAGGTGTTTCAGATAATATGATATTCCTTTTTAGGGACGAAAGTAGAGCCTACAGATATCCCCATGTAAAATTAAAAGCAATGCGAATACAAAAAGTCTTTTTCGAATTATGTATTGTACAATGAGCCGCCTATGGTTGCGTTCAGACTAAAACTATTAAATCATTCATAAAATTATAACTAACCTACCTAAGAGAATCAATTTACAGTAACATACACTTTTACAGCTGTAGCATGCACGTTTCGGTTTGTTTACTGTACTAAATAATGATTGAAAGAATTTAGAAATAATGTATACCTTTTTTAACAATTTTGAAGAAGTTATTTGTTAATTACTTGTTGATTAAAATCTGTTCGATCATTTTAAGATTTTTACAAGGAACAAAATGGATGTTACCAAACTTACCGTTAAAATAACTAGTACAATATTATTAATATAAAAGCATCAATCAGTTAAACACGGTATAGATGGGCACAATTTGCGATCACATCTGTTAACTGACCTAAATTTGCATTGTTTTGTTCTCAAGATATCGGTTACTGACATTTAAAAAGGTGTATCATATTACAGTCTTCTTTTTATTCATGTTACAAAAGTTCAAATAAACACGTATAATTCTGCTCTACTAAGGAAATGTTTATTTAGTAAAAAACACTTACTCAGTGATATTTATCATAATTGAAAACATGTGGTGTTTACATTTGGCCCGGATGATGTACCACCCGTGATAGCCAGTTTTAGCCCAGCCGACGCACCATGGGCCAGGCACATGGTAGTTAGTTTAGGACCGACCCATATACCACGGGCGAGGCTCGAGATAATCAGTTTTGGCTCGAAAACCTGACCACGAGCCTCACACGTGGTTGTAGGTCAAAGGGTTAAGCAGGGATTTTTCATTATAGCAGTCACCTTTAAGCATTCTTACTTAACCGGCCTGTTTGATCACCGGTATTTCACTGTATATGTAGAGGATACATTTTGATACAATGTGTATATCTTAATTTTAGCAATAAATTAATTAAATATGCACTAGAATATTGCTGATCTCTCAAATTTTAAAACGTCACATATTGGCAATGAAGAATTTTTGTAAATGTCATGCATGTCATATTTTTTTTTGAAATCAATTGCTTTAGCAATAAAGCCGTGAAAGTCCTGGAAGGCATATATGGCATTTGCACGCATTGTATCAGGTTCTCCTTAAAGCACCGAAAATGTCGAATAATTATCATTTAGTATGCTTAAAACAATGTTGTAAGGCGTTTTAAGAAGCTAGATCGCCACTTCATTCGGTTAAGTAAAGTACCGGGTAACGTAACACTCATAGGAACCTACGAATGTTATGTTTCTCTAATAGAAAAATATTTCTGGAGGCCACCGCAAGTTTTGCAGGAATGCCATTAAATGTATTCCAACTTAACTGAAGACTTTTGAATTAACACAGTTTACACTAAAACACTCTTTTAAGATTTTCTGCCTTCTTTACATTTCAAAGGGTTTTGTGCATGCAACACACGAAAAATACGAAACAACGGTTGTAAAAATGAAGAGGGTAGACATTTAGGCATGCCTTAAAATTGCATTTTATAAAAATTTTGTTTGGTGAAAACTGCAACAATAATGATCCTTAATTGATCTTTTAATAAGCTTGTAGTTGGTTGTAACAACATTTTATGGAACATATGGTGATTCTGTCATTTCTCGGTTTTCCAACTGGTTTTTCGTACTGTTTTGCACATTGTGTATACAACACTACCACTAAGAGGCATTAAATGATTAAATTTAAAGGGGTGTCTTAGAGTAAGGCATATTAATTCAAAAGTATTGAGTTAAATTTGTATTGACTTTAGTATGATGAGTAATTTAAAATTGGAAAGTTACTAGTTTAAGCAACATCATATTTAACATTGCGTAAGTATTGCGTAAAAAGAAAGCGATATATTGAAACCAGACAAGGTTTTATATCGGCTAGCAGAATCATAAAAGTGAACTTTTACAATTCTCAACCTTTTACCGAATTAAAAATGTATAGAAAATGACAGTAATACCAGTAACTTGACGAATTTGCGTGCATCATGTTCATTAAAATAAAGATTAGAGCTAATCTAATGTAATTGAAACAAAAAATGTCATTAACTCAAAAAAAATGAAAGATTTAATGATTATAAAGTACTAGTGCAATGTAAAATTCGGCAGTCAAGTATATAAGCGTAAATGTTACACGTAATTTAGAATGAAGTTCGAGTAGATAAAGTTTAAAGGTTAGCTAAGTAATAATGAAAGGTATTTAATTGAGCAGATGCAAAAGTAGGATCATAAATATGATGATTAATTAAAAGGCGATTTTTGAATCGAGGAAACTAACTAATAGAATATTTTAGAAATAGATAATTTATATGGTACCAGATATAGTTTCTGCTGCTAAAATGGAAAGAAGTGCCATACATTGGATAAACGTCCCGACAATAGAGTTTTCCTAAATTCCTTAACTTCAAAAATTCTTCTAAGATAATACATTTTTGATTATCTAATTTGCAAACAAAAATTTCAAAGCACTATCATGCAGTCTCTTGAATTAAATAAGAAGTGCTTAAGAAATGATACCACGACTACTGATTCATATAAAATTAGAAACATAATTGAGCACTTTGGCAAAAAAAGGAAACAAATGATTATTAAAGCAAAATGAATTATTTTCATTCACAAAAACTAACAAATTATACTTCAGAATTAAAGAAAATGCTCTAAAGTATTATAAATGCTAATTCATGGATTGTTATTAACAGGTGTTAATCAAAAGTTTGATTAATGTAAACATTTATTAATACTAACTTATAGTAGAATCTTTTTGATTAAGTATTGATTTAATTATCATGGTACTGTCAAAACTAATAAATGCTTTGAAGTATAAAGGAAAATTTTGTGAGTGGTGAAAAATATCATCGCGGAGATTCCTAAAAAGCTATTATTACTCGTAGTTAGCGGAATAGTGGCGTTTCAAGTCAATTGAATAACTTAGTGAAGTATTCAGGCGTAAATCAGAATTTTTATGTCAAGAATCCGTTGCCAACTCAAAATTTCAGCAAAGTCCAACATAAAAATTGCCTTAATATTCACTTTAACTTGTAACGTTTATACAAACCGACAAAATATCGTAAAACGAGATCTAAAAGAATTCCTAAAAATACTACGCATTTTCGCTATATTTATAAATGCGGAAGTGTAATTAAGAAAAATTGAATTAAGGACTTCATAGACTTTAAGAAAGTGTCAAGTACGGTGCGCAAGTGTCTTAGTTTAAGTTAAAATTAATAGTAGAAAAATTGCTTAATTAAAAGCTGCATTAAAAATACTATAAAACTATTAAATAAAATAACGCAACCTGATTCAAATACAATCCGCTACCGCCCGAAATTACTCAAGATTGCTTTGATAAGCAATCACAAACAACCGTAATACCGATTTCGGATTATTGAAATGTGAATTAATTAATAATCAATTAATTAAGAATATTGCATCATGTTGCGTAATCAAATAAATTAAACACATGCAGCCGTTATCCGTATCACTTTGATACCAAACAAAGAAAGCAAGTCCAATCAGTATTCGGAGAACAAAGAAAGCAAGTCAGATCAGTATTCGGAGAGCAAAGAAAGCGAATACCAAATAAGTATAAATAAAGCGATTTTACAAACTGAAAGAGAGTCTTCCTAGAGACTCCATACGGGACGCTGCCTAGTGCAAATTCCGTCTAAAGCTTTCTGCCATCGGTAAAGCTATTTTTCCTAATAATTCTTAGTTCCGAAGTACCGCCTGTCCGTAGAGCGTCCAGTTACGAATAAAAACCGTTGAGAACGCTGTATGCTAGGAGGTCGTGTCACCAAGCCATACACTAGATCGCTACGAAGTTGTTTGCAACCACGTTGGTCAGTAGCTAGCTGTGCACGACGCCGAGCGCCGTCGACGTCGTTGGGCGTTGTGTTGTATCAATAGCGGACGCACATCGACACCGATCCGAAATTATCCGCCGAATACACTCGCCCGTCATCTGTAAATGTGTAGCTAGATTGCGATTTACAGAATCGACGCCGAGCACCGTCGAGGTCGATGTGCGTTGTGTTGTATTAATAGCGGACCCACATCGACACCGATCCGAAACCATCCGTCGAATACACTCGCCCGTCATCTGTAAATTTGTAGATAGGTTGCGGTTTACATAAACGACGCCGAGCACCGTCGACTTCGTTGAGCGTTGTGTTGTATCAATAGCGGACGCACTTCGACCCCGAACCGAAACGATTCCCCCAAGCAAGGTAGCCTGTTGTCAGTGAACGAGTAGCTTGCTTGCGGTTTACTAACGACGCTATTTTAATAGAGACGGTCGGCGTCTATCGAGTGGCATCTCTGGTCACGGATACACGTCGATCTCTTGTCCCCATCCATC
>JAHWXV010143494.1:0-11943 GCA_024586415.1 Phrixothrix hirtus
CCTGATGATGTAGAATTTAATCTACGAAACCGGTCGTAATTAAAAAGAAATTTATTTGAGAAATTTGGACTTTTTTATTTATAACCTATATATATATACAGGGTGTCTATTTGAAAACTTTCAATGGGCTATATTTGAAAGAAAAGAGTTATCATAAATTACTCAAAACCGTTTCGGTAATATGGAGGGGGAATCAAAATGTTCTTGTAAATATAGCGCCACTCCCAACACCGCCGCTGTCCCGCCGTCAAATTTTAAAATCTTAAATAGCAGCCCCTACATGTGACACATCGTTGGAAAGCTCTTGAAAAATGCTTTTCATTGAGAGATTGCGTTTAAAAACTCTTAAAGTAGTGATAAATCATCAAATGTAATAAAAACGCTAGACTATTTCTTACGTGCTCACCGCCTTCGCCACGGATGGATAGTTATCATTAAGTAAACAAATTCCCTATTTTAAAATTTTGACTCAAAAGTACGATATTGAATTAGAAAAGTCTTTATAATAAATGTTCAAGTAATATAAAGCTGCCCATTTACATTTTTGTGAACTTGCGCATTTACTTAACCAGTTAAATGTGCAAGGTATTCTATACCAGAAAAATTAAACCTTGGATGCAAACTATCCACGAAAAATCCTTTACAAATACAGGATGAGGCAAAATGATAGGCACTATTTGGGATATCAATAAAAGCCAAACCACACAAAGCAAAGAAAAACGTTTTATATTTTTGAATAGCACATATCATGCCATTTTGAAACGTTATGTTTTAAAAATTACAGTATTTAAATGACGGCCATTCATGTAGATACAACGTTTTCGCCAAAGCGCACCGTTGTTCTGCGGACAATCTCTTGCGAAATTACGGCGATTTCTTCTCTTATGGCTGCCTTTAATTCTTCCATGGCCGACGTCCAAAAACTTGCGCCTTGAAATGTCCCCAAAGAAAGAAATCGCAAGGGGACAAATCAGGCGAACGCGGAGGCCAGGCGAGATCACCACGCAAAGGCACAACTTTTCCCGGGAACATTTCTTGGAGAAGATTGAGTGAGCGACGTGTGGTTGTCGCGAACGCTTTTGATGTTATGCATAACGACAGTGCTGGTGGCCGCTAGCTCGTCGAAGGAGGGAGGGTCCCTAAGAATTACACCACCGCCATCAGCACTCTAGCAAAAATCGAGGTATGGAACGGAATAGCTAGAAGCAGTTCCTTTGGCCTTTTGTTAATTTGTCTCGAGGTTGCCTTTTGTTAAGATCCCAAGGGTTAGTATCAATTTTGATCACGATCTAGAGGCGGACCTTATTAGTACATATTCTCTGAAATGTAAGATGTTATCAATTAGCTTATTCTACTGTCAGAAATAAAAGTCTAATTAAATGACAAGACATATTTATTGACAGGCTTATTTGACATACACACAAACAAGAGGTTACAAAAAGGTTACAGAATAACTTCTCCGTCCCTTGAATTTGGCCTTATTCAAGAAATACGGGAAGAACTACTCAAAATTACTGTCACTAAAATAGGGGTCAATCTATATTTAGACACCGTCAACGCAAGTATGCGTCCACGATTTCAACAGAAGATATGTATTAGTGATTTCCCGTCACGCGAATAGGCTTAAGTTCGCAAAAAAAAGGCTGAAATCGGGACGTGGCCTAAATTTGACTTCCCACCGGTCGTCAGTGACCTTATTTTGGTGCTTACGCCTTTCGCAGGCAAACAGTAACGAAGCCAGAGAAAAATAACAAAAAGGGGTACCTTAGTTTGGTTCGTCCAATTACCCAAAATAGTCCGTCGTGATGGTTTATGGGTTCCCGTACATGTGAAGAACTTCACACGGCGTGAAACGCGTTGGTCAATCCCCAAAGATACGCCATTCCATCTCTTTGGTCGGGTCTTCCAATATTTTACACTATTCTGAGTCCCTAAACACACCGAACGTTTTTTTTAACACAGAGCCAACACACGACCGAATTTATTACACTAACTACTCGACGAATTGGTACCAATTTCAAAATGACACCGAACTCTATCAGACGTGACAATTACGTTTCTCTATCACACTTACTGGAATGATTAGATTTTTAATCGACACGGACGTGAAAGAAACGCGTCTTTCGTGTTTTTATCCGACCGAATCACCAACGAATTTATTTATTTCCCTACTTTTTTTTAATTTATTTTCATTGTCCTGTCAACAACACCGTTTCTAAGAATAAAATACATGGCGGCAACTTAAAAAAAGAAAAGATTTTGTTCTTTATTCGGGGAACGCCAACAAAATCTAACATGGTGTGCGATGTAGCACCATCCTGCTAGAACCATAGAGCTTACCTTCTGATGATCGTTTAACTCGTTCAGATTTCGACGTAGAAACTTGTCTAACATGTTACAATACCGATCTTCATTGTCTGTTATAGTTACTCCATGCTCTTCAAAACAGTAATGACCCCACGCTCCAAAATTAAATATTGTACACCAAACGGTAACATTTTGGACTGGGAAGTGGTCGCTGTTGAAGTTCCCGTGGATTATTTTCCGACCAATAGCGGAAATTTTGTTTATTCACTGCACCCGATAGATGAAAATGCGCTTCGTCACTAAACATAACAACAGCTACTGTGGAATGTTCTGAAGGAAATTCCGGCAACTATTTATCTTTTTTTAATTATCAAAATTAGTTAGTCTTTTCAAATTAAGTCCATTATAAAGGATCGTAAAATTTAATGTACAATAAATAAAGTGTTCGTTATTTTCCACCGTTCGTTATAAATGTGTTCGGTAAAAGCAATCGTGAAATGTACGTTAATAATTCTAAATTTGATCGAGACTTGAGATTTTGTTCGTTACAGGCGATCGTTCGTTATATCTCGGGTTCGTTATAACAGAGTTTCACTGTATATTAAGCTTCCCATTTAAGGTTACGCAAGATGACTTTGAAATAATATGCCAAAAAGTTCGTAGCTGTGCTAACTAACAACGATTGATAACATAATCAAGTAAATTAGAGCATTTTTTGGAAAAACGGCGAAATATCCGCTTTTTGGGAACCATAATAGTACATCCGTCTAAAATCATTATTACTCAAAGCATGATGTCATCAAAATAAATACCTCGTAATGATGTATTTGTATGTTAAGTAAAGAGCAACTACAGCGTGCGGCAAAATGATGGGCACTATTTGGGATGTCAATAAAAACCAAACCACACAAAGCAAAGAAAAAAGTTTGATATTTTTGAAAAGCACATACCATGCCATTTGAAACGTTATGTTTTAAAAATTACAGTACTTAAATGACGGCCATTCATGTCGATACATTTCTGAACGTTTTCATGAAAGCGCACCATTGCTCTGCGGATAATCTCTTACGAAATTGCGGCGATTTTTTCTCTTATGGCTGCCTTTAATTCTTCCAAATTGTATGGCCGACATCTAAAAACTTGCGCTTTGAGATGTCCCCAAAGAAAGAAATCGCAGGTGAAATTAGGAGAACGCGGAGACTAGGCAAGGTCACCCCGCAAAGACACAATTTTGCCCAGGAATATTTCTTGGAGAAGATTGAGTGAGTGGAACCATAGAGTTTCTCACTGATGATCGTTTAACTCGTTCAGTTTTGGACATAGAAACTTGTCTAACATGTTACAATACCGATCTTCGTTGTCTGTTACAGTTACTCCATGCTCTTCAAAAAAGTAATGACCCCACGCCCCAAAATTAAATATTGTACACCAGACGGTAACCTTTGGGCTGGGAAGTGGTCGCTGTTGAAGTTCCCGTCGATTATTTACCGACCAATAGCGGAAATTTTGTTTATTCACTGCGCCCGATAGATGAAAATGCGCTTGATCACTAGACATAACAACAGCTGCTGGTGAATGTTCTGAAGAATATCCCGGCAACAATTGGAGCGGGTTTCAAAATTTCTTTCACTCAATTCCTATAATACCATCAATTTATACGGATACATTCTAAGTGATTTGTGTAAAATTCTTCGAACACTTCGATCCGACATTCCTAGCGCAGCTGCATGCCTACGCGGAGAACATTTGGGAGACTGCTGTATCGAGGCTATGACTGGTGATCTTGCTGTGATTGGCTGGCCAGTAGATTTTCGCTTAAGCACAGAACCTGTTTCACGGAAGTTTAAAACCCACCGACGAATTGTTCTTCCGTCCCGAACGGCACCATGACGGCCAACATCAAACCGAATGCGGAAGACACGCTGTGTTGCTATTACAGATTCACTATTTTTTATAAACTCTTCTACAGCAAATGCGCGCTGCACACCGGTCCAAGCCATGGCGATAACTGACAATGGCACAAACTTAGCTATCTAAGGCGACCGCGTGCACTGCTTTACCCCTTCCACAAACCGAGCAACGACTATTTGAAATTCTACCTATCATTTTGCCGCACCCTGTAAAAAGTGAGAACCAATTTTTTACATAACAATGTAATAAGCAAGAGTTGAATATTGCGACAGGTGATCTCTTACAACACCATCATTAAAACTTGGTCTAGATAAACTAGGGGTAATGTTACTGCCAAAGTTAAACTTAAGTCATTTATGACTTTTCCACCCGACATACAAGATGGTGCTTCGGCTAGGTCGTGCGAGACGGAGGGTTTTTCTAATGCTAGAAACATATCCACGCAACCCCTGGCAAGTACCAAGTTGCCATGAATACCAGAAACAATAGTACGGGTTGCCAAACTTGAGTTCGATCATTTTGCAAAAATGGACAAAAACGATATTCGTGCAGTTATAAAATATCTCGACGAAGTTTTGAAAGGCATGCAGAAAACTTTGCGCGAATCCGTGATCTTCGCAATTTAAACCTAGAAAATCTTCAACAAGATGAAATGTATCCAAAAACTGTTGCAATAAGTAGATGTTATTATGATTTCTGACCGGAATCTAATAATTGAGCAGGTTCCACACATTGCAAAGATAAGTGAAAGCAATGTTTACAAAATCCTAGAGAATGAACTAGGGATGAAAAATATTTCAGCACGCTGGGGTGCCCGAATTCTTTCAGCCGAGAACAAACAAACGCGCTTCTAGTCCGTTTGCAGGCAGTAGTAACTGAAACATGAGTGCATCACTATGTTCTAGAGCAAAAACGGCAGTCGAAACAATGGCATTCTCCCAAAGAATTCAAGACAGTTCCATCTGCGGGAAAGATTGTGGCCACAGTTTTTTGGGTTTGGTGGCAATTTCTATGCGTCCCTTCTTTGCATATTGTCCAAAAAAATTAAGAGTAAACGCAGAGAAAAACTACGGAATGGTGTGTTGTTGCTACAGGATAACGCACCAGTTCACACGTCCCATTTTGCAATATCTGCTGCGGCTGACTGCGATTTTGAATTACTTCTATATCCACCATACTACCCGAATTGGGCTCCTAGCGATTATTTTTTGTTTCCAAAATTGAAATCTACCACTACTAAGTAACCACAGTGAGTCAGATAACAAAATTATACAAGCTATTGTTTTTTGAAAGGGTTACGGAATTTTTGGGCAAACCCACGCCATTGCATGCAACGGTAAAAAAGTAATCTTCGGAATTTAAACGTGGAAAATCTTGAACAAGACGAAATGCGATGTGGGTGTCCAAAATCTGGTGCATAAGTAGAGGATATTGTGATTTCTGACCGGCATTTAACAGTTGAGCAAGTTTCACACATTGCAAAGATAAGTGAAACCAATATTTACAAAATTCTAGTAAATGAACTAGGATGAAAAATATTTCAGCACGCTGGGGTGCCCAAATTGTTTCAGCCGAGAACAAACAAACGCGCTTCCAGTTAGTTTGCAGGCAGTAGTAACTGAAACATGGGTGCATCACTATGTTCTAGAGCAAAAACGGCAGTCGAAATAATGTCATTCTTCCAAAGAATTCAAGACAGTTCCATCTACGGGAAAGATTATGCCCAAGTTTGTTGGGTTTGGTGGCAATTGCTATGCGTCCCTTCCTCGCAGATTGTAAACGCAGAGGAAAACTACGGAATGGCGTGTTGTTGCTAAAGGATAACGCACCAGTTCACACGTCCCATTTTGCAATGTCTGCTGCGGCTGATTGCGGTTTTGAATTACTTCCATATCCACTATACTCTTCGAATTGGGCTCCTAGCGATTATTTTATGTTTCCAACATTGAAATCCACCACTACTGGGTAACGTGAAACGTGAAAGCGGTAACAAAATTATACAAGCTATTGAAGAGGTTTCCGAATTTTTGGGTAAATCCGCGCCATTGCAGGCAACGGTAAAAAGTGATCTTCGGAATTTAAACGTGGAAAATCTTGAACACGACGAAATGCGATCTGGTTGTCCAAAAGCTGTTGCTATAAGTAGAGGGTATTGTGATTTCTGACCCTCATTTAACAGATGGGCAGATTTCACACATTGCAAAGATAAGCGAAACCAATGTTTACAAAATTCTAGTTATTGAATTAGGTGTGAAAATATTTCAGTATGCTGGGTTCCCCCAATTCTTTCAACCGAGAACAAACAAACGCGCTTCCAGTCCGTTTCCCGGCAGTAGTAACCGAAACATGGGTACATCACTATGTTCCAAAGCAAAAATGACAGTCGAAAGAATGGCATCCTCCCAAAGAATTTAAGACAGTTCCATCTGCGGGAAAGATTATGGGTACAGCTTTTTGGGAATGTAAGCGCAAACAATTATTGGCAATTGTCCAAAGAAATTAAGAGTAAACGCAGAGGAAAACTACGGAATGGCGTGTTGTAGCTACAGGATAACGCGCAAGTTCACACGTCCCATTTTGCAATGTCTGCTGCGGCTGATTGCGGTTTTGAATTATTTCCACATCCACCATACTCCCCGGGTTGGGCTCCTAATGAATATTTGTTGTTTCCAAAACTGAAGTCCACCCACCACTACTGGGCGAAAGGAGTGAGTCAGATAACGAAATTATACAAGCTATTAACATGTTTTTTGAAGAGGTTACAAAATTTTTGGGCGAACCCGCGCCATCCCATGCAACGGTACAAAAGTGATCTTCGGAATTTAAACGTCGAAAATCTCGAACAAGAGAAAACGCGATCTGGGTGTCCAAAAGCTGTTGCAATAAGTAGAGAATATTGTGATTTCTGACCGGCATTTAACAGTTGAGCAGGTTGCACACATTGTAAAGATAAGCGAAACCGATGTTTGCAAAATCCTAGTCTTGGAAATAGGGATTAAAATTATTTCAGTATGCTCGGTTTCCCGAATTTTTTCATCCGAGAATAAACATACGCGCATAAGCATTTCGCAACTTTTAGTCCGTTTTTAGGAAGTAGTAACTGAAACATGGGTGCATCACTATGTTCCAGAGCAAAACGGCAGTCGAAAGAATAGCATCCTCCCAAAGAATTTAAGGCATCTGCGGGTGAAATTATGGTCACAGTTTTTTGGGTTTATAAGGGTCAAACGATTAGTGGCCATTGCTATTTGTACCTTCTTCGCAGATTGGCCAAAGAAATTAAGAGTAAACGCAGAGGAAAACTACGGAATGGTGCTACAGGATAACGCGCCAGTTCATGTCTGCTGCGGTTGATTGCGGTTTTGAATTACTTCCACGTTCACCATACTTTCCGCATTGGACTCCTAGCGATTATTTTTTGTTTCCAAAACTGAAATCCACCACTACTAGGTGACGAGAGTGAGTCCGATAACGAAATTATACAAGTTATTAACATATTTTTTGAAGAGGTTACGGAATTTTTGGGCGAACGCCACGCCGTCACTTGTAATTAGATTTCTCAACACAAGAAATTTGCAATATGTGATATTCATCGTTAATTGGAGACAATATCATAGATGAGTCGTCTTTTCAGCGTAGTTCTCGTACACGACAATGCTAAGCCTCATGCTACTAGGAAAACACAATAATCAAAATTATAATTCACATCAACATGCCAAAAATTAAATAAGAATGTATGTATAATTCTTAGACATCTATAATGTGTTTTAACCCAACATAAATTTAATCCTTTAGAATACGTTGTGAGATTACTAAACAGCGGCAGATTTGTTAAAAGCAAAAGATGACAGGTAATATAATTTACGTAACCATCGCCTTAGACAGTATAATTTAAATAAGCGGAAAATTTAGCAAATTTGCCGCAAAGACATGTAAAGTAGCAAGTAAGACCCGAAACTCGCAAAAAAACATATACATATAAATTTAAAACGGCTTACGTCATAATCGAGAAACGAGCTTTAGTTCAAAGACATTCGCTGAAATTCAAATAATCAACAACCACATTTGACAATGAGAATTCCCGAGAGTTATATAAATTCAAACTCAAGTAAAAACCAGGTCTATTCCTGATATACCATATAGATTTATAGTACATCGATCAATAAACGAGTTCATCAGTAAAGTCCCTGCAAGTAAAAGAATTACAATAGAATCACCACGAGTTGGGGAATTCGTTTAAGTACGTAATTCAAAGAAGAACTACACCGAGTGTTGCAAGAAATTCAGAGTGGACATCCGAATCACCTCACAAAATCAGCCAGAAGACAACAAAAAGGTTAGTTCTCGAATACTTATCATTCGCCGCGAACGCGAACCGCGAGTGTTTAATTAGTAAACCAGTTAAGTTTAAAACACATTCATTTGAAATTTATTTAGTAATAGAAACTTAATTAAGGCTGCTTAAACAAAGCTCGTAAACATTTAATTTCACTGCAAAGCTTCCATAAATGCAGGTAAAAAACCTTTATCTAAACTACACATAAATAACTTACTTCATAGTAAGGTAAGTGGTAACAAAATTAATTCAATATTTAGAAACTTTATAGAAATTAATCGCATCGATAATAACTTAATATTTTGTTTGAGAAAGACAAATGGGTTGTAAGTACCTAAGTTAAGCCTTCAGGTAAAAGCTAGAAGTGTCAATAAAATCTCAAGCAACCGAGAACATAGTTACCGAACACTGTTATTGTGTGGCCGTTGCCCCTAGATAAAAACACATACCGCTCGTTTTACCCAACATTGCTAATAAATCAATTGAATACGGCATGACTAAGCTATAGCGCCATCGCATGCAACGGTAAAAAAGTGATCTTTGGAATTTAAACATCTTGAGCAAGACGAAACGCGGGCTGGGCGTCTAAAAACTATTGTAACAAGTGAAATGGTGGAAAAAGTAGAGTATATTGTGGTTTCTGACCGGCATTTAAACGTTGAGCAGCTTGCACACATTTCAATGATAAGCGAAGCTAATGTTTACAAAATCCTAATAGGTGAATTAGGGATGAATAATATTTCAACATGCTGGATTCCCCGAATTCTTTCAACTGAGAACAAACAAACAGGCTTAAGCACTTCACAACAACTTCTAAGTCCGTTGTCAGGCAGTAGTGGCTGAAACATGGGTGCATCGCTACGCTTGAGAGCAAAAACGGCAGCCGAAAGAATGGCATCGTCATGGTTCACCATCACGCAAAGAAATTTTATCTGGCCACAGCTTTTTGGGGATTGTAAGTGCCAAACGATTATTGGTAATTGCTATGCGTCCCTTCTTCGCAGATTGTCCAAAGAAATTAAGAATAAACCCAAAGGATATCTACGGAAAGATATATGGTTGCTACAGGATAACGCGCCAGTTCACAAGTCCTATTTTGCAATACCTGCTGCGGCTGATTGCGGTTTTGGATTACTTCCACATTCACCATACTCACCCGATCTAGTTTCGTCACTCAATCAATTAAGTCAACATGAAATAATTTCAGAACAGCACTTGGGCCAGGAATTTATGAAAACCTTGAAGTGTGTTAGAATCCTTCGTCGGGCATATTTTAAATAGAGAAGTGATATTGCATCAGGTCAATTTTGTAGAACCCTAAAAGATTAGCGTAGATTTATTATAAACTGTACCCGATTTGGAATTACGTTTCCTTACTAGTTATTTTGCTAAAGAGGAATTTTATTTTACACAAAGGCCGACTTCCGCAGTTAATTTGAGAGCAAATTCGCCATTTGTGGAGTAAAGCAGCTTCAATGTTGTAAGTACCAGGGTTCTTTCATTAGCAGAATTGCTTTTTAAAATATTTCCAGCTTAGAATGTATATCAAGTTTCAAGGTACGAGTGTTAATTGTTATTTATGGTTTAATAACATGAAGTTGTTGGAAATTTTGATCTTCATTAATTCAATTTACCGATAATTTTTAATAACACGTGTGACGCACTTGTTTACCTGACTATCAAGAAAATTCAGAAAAAATATTGTTAGACTTGTTTCTGTAGTTGCATTAATTTCGTATAATTTTTGCGTGTCATTTAGCAAGGTACGTACTGTTTAAGCCGGTAGAATTAATACCTTCATTTCCGTGAGCGTGTTTTTGAATTAAATGTATTAAAATTCAACGTTGCATTTTGATACCTAATATATATAGTTAATTATTGAATCTATGATTTATAGTCTTAAAATTTGGCACTGCAATTTAATCTTCAAAATTGAAATAGTAAACAGGTTACAATATGGAAGTATATAAAGTGTAAAATTTATTGTAAAACAACGAAATGTTTGAAAGAATCTGACGCCGAAACAAACTGTCGGTTGCGTTCCCATGATTTGAGATTATACCCGGATTTCGGCAAGTTAATTATTTGAACTTGAATTTTGTTAATGCAAAATAATTCCGTTGAGCTTCCTGTGCGCTTATGTAGCTTTATTTACTTCCTAGTTTTAGGAAATATTGAATTAGGAAAGCTTCCATGAAACTGGTTATTACAGATTTAACGCAACAGCTCTTAAATTGATTTTAAACAATAAAAGAAGAGAAAATCAGGACAGTATACTTTGTTTAAATTTTTAGAAGATTGAGGCATAATAACGAAATTATTTATATTTTAAGACAGCAGTTCTTCTAAGAAGAATGATACCTAAAAAACCATCTATATGAAGAAATTAATGAAAGAGTTACTCACGAATGTGTTTCATAATACGCATATCAAAAAGTAGGCCTGATTGTCCAATATAACACATCGTTTTTATAACTTTAATATTTTAGTCGCCAGTTCACAGATTAGGAAATTAATTAACTATAAAGTAGAATAAATTTTACATAATAAAAAAAATTTATTTTAAAGTGTTTCTGTTCTATTTTCGAATTATTCGGTACCAGAGTTTTGAATTTGCAATTAAGGGCATCTCGTTTAAACAAAAATTCTTTAGACTAAAATTTGCTGTATTTTGTGTTTCAAATTATAGGAACTACGGAGGAATGTTAAATGCCCTTCAAATAAATTGTTCAAAATTGATCAGACTGAAAGGCACTTCTTTCTACAAGGATTTTATAATAAATTCAATTGCTCATACTTAAGTGTTGTTTGCTAAAATATTTCAACTGTTAGCTTTATAAAACGCAACCAATAAGAAAATCCCTACATTTTCGTATATTTTAAAAATAGAATAAAAACGGATATTTTCTTTAGGACAAGAGTTTTTCCAATTAATCTATAACTATTGCAAATATTCCGTTTTCGTAATATCATGAGTTTCTATCCCATTGCCATAAACATTTTTTTAAATTGCTGACTACCGAATAAACAGAAAAATTCTCAAGCCTTGCGTTTTATGTTTTTGATTTTTCAGATATCTTGAAATTAATTCAATTCAGTGAAAATTACTTCGCGCCAACATTTTCCCGATACCGTTGGCTTAGCGTTTAATAATAACCGCTGACTGAACAAAAAACAAAGTGAATCTCGATGAGTTCCGTATATGTAATAAAATTAATTAGGAATATTTAAACTTGTAATAAACGCGCGATAAAAAATTTGGAAACGTATATGCAAATGGTAACAAGGGCGTTTAAATTAAACACTGTAATTTATGCGCCCAATTAACGACGCGTATACAGAAATTGCACATATATATCAGGACTAGATACCACAGGTTTATAGAAGCT
>JAHWXV010143496.1:0-19899 GCA_024586415.1 Phrixothrix hirtus
CTTCAATACCTAGGGCTACGCCCCTCAGACAACTCGGCGGCCATCTTGTCATGTGCCTTTCGGCTTGATGATGTCCGATTTGATCCAGAACTCCCCTTGTCTCACTACTCGTAGTAATGTTTGGAGTTCAATTAATCGTCAAGTTCTTATCATTCTTTCTTCAAGATCTTTTGCATTGAATCGCGATGTTTGATAAATATGCTGTTTTGAAACATTCACCGAAAAGAATTTTAAACAGTTTAAATCAGTACTACGTGGAGACCAGCGATTAGGAGCACTTCTTTCAATCTACCTGTTGCAAAAATTATGAATTAGGAAAATACAAACTTCCCTATGGAAATATAATGGTGCGCTATTCAATTACAGGCAATGTAGATTGTCACTTAAAAAGTTTAAAAACACATGTTCATTCAGATAACCATCAAAATAATTCAGTTCAATTATGCCCTAAGCTGCCGCAACAAACATCAACAGAATCACTTTCTGAAAGTATCTTTCGCGGATCCAACGGGGATTAATTTGCAAACAATAGTGGGAGTTATGCCTGTTAATTTCACCAATATTATTAAATATAGTCTCATCACTGAACATGCATACATTTAGAAATTTAGGATTTTCCTGTATTTTTTGCTGCAATAACTGATAAAATCTAATTGTTTCCAAAATATTGCTTTTTAACTTTTTGTAGTTGGATAATGTGTCGATTTTAATATTCTATTTACTGAAGACTGATTAATTTCTTGATGTATTCTATTCCTATAAGTTTCATTTGTCGTCCAATTTGTCAATAAAGTGATTTTAAACCTTTTAAAGATTTTAAAGATTTTTCAAAGTATTGCTTTTTAACTTTTCGTAGTAGGATAATGTGTCGATTTTAATACTCTATTTACTGAAAACTGATTAATTACTTGACGTGTTCTATTCCTCATATTTTCCTTTGTTGGCCAATTTGTCAATATAGTGGTTTTATACCTTTTAAAGATTTTATCGGTGGAGACATGACAAGTGAGAACGATGTGGAGTAAATTTGCAGCAGCAACTACATTTTTATGGCATTCTCTATAAATTAAAATAATGTATACTCTTCGTTGTTGAGTACATAATGAATTATTAAATTAAGAATTATTTGATCTATTAAAATTGCATGCTAAACAAATATATAAAACTGACGTTTAAGAAACTGTCACGCCACTTTAGTTATAATTTATAACAATTTAGTAACTATCAATTAATTCTTTTAATTTACGAAATAAAATCTTTAGTGCATAATTTTGTAAATATTTTTATTAAACTTTGAATTTTTCCTCTTTAAATGCACCTCTTTTAAACTTGTCCTAGTTTTCATACAAGACGCTATATTAAAGGCTATAACGGCTTTAATTTTAGGTAAAATACTCGACATCGGATATTTATGCTGAAATTCATATACATCAACAATACTGTAAGTTCTATTCCATAATTTTTTAGAAGTTTCACAAACATGGGAAGTAATTCCCATTCGTCATGAAACTGGTATTGTGGCATTTGTAATAATAAATTTTCGGCATTATATAACAGTATCAACATCAGCGTGAAGATGAGGAGGTTCGACGGTAGCTATAGAATAGCTGAGTTAAATCCAGAGACGCTGTTGGGCAGTAAAGGTCATTTTTAATGGGCACTCCATTTGTGGAGTATAGATTTATTCGAATGAATTAAAGAACGGAGACTCTAATTCTAAATCCAATATCGGGAGATCGTCAAAGTACTTACACAAATCGAGACAGAATCGAATGCCACCGTATATATGGATCGCCTTGTTCTACAGAATTATAATATTTGCTTATTTTATGTGTGTAATTCAACTGAAAGGAAAGTTTTCCTATAGCTAGAGTTTCTAGGTCTACGTCATAATAAAAGAATTAAAAAAAGAATTAAACCACGTATATTCGTATAATAAAATATTTTACTTGGTACAATACATAACGTCAAAAATGCAATTTGTTCAAATACGTTTGATAGTAAAATATAAGGCTTACTCGGGATACCTTGTTTTTAATATTTAAAATTAATTGAAAGTTTCATTGACATCTAAAATCTCTTACATTTTCTAATATATATATTTACATGACAGCTTTTAATTATACTTTCTAATAGTCACAAAAATTGATGGTAAAATTCTGATTAACTTCGCGGTCAATATATTCTATGTCAGAGACATATTTGTCATTTCAAATCAATCAATTCGTGAAGCCTTTATGGAAAGGCAGACTATTAATTGAGATACGAAAGAAATACTTTGCAAAGGTAACGGTCGGATTATAAAGATGTTTTAATTAAAACACATGCCCAGGGTTTGAAAGATTGTACCTGACAACTTGTACAATATGAATCAACCATGTCTTTATAGGATGTTGATGTGGCTGCCGATGGGCCCAATTGAAGATTTTCCGCTGATTAGTGTCGATTTTCCATATATTCGACCATTTAGAATTACACAAAAGAATGGATACACTTATCAGACATACAATTCTACTGCATGGCAATTATATCTCGTTCACATAACTTTTCGCGAAGATGACTACTGTCTGTTGTTAAACGGTCGTTGTAAGATACTGCATGCCGTTGAATCTTTGCAGGTTACAGGGGTGTGGTATTTCCACGATGTTTGTTAATGTAGCACGGCTGTAAGGTTACCCAGATCTATAAATTATTTTGACGTGATAAACTCAGGGTATACCTTATCGAGTTAATATTTTTCATATATATTCTGTTACACTGTAATAGTTTGCAATCTTTGATATATTTTTAAAACGTATTAAATGATATATATATATATATGTTCAATTATTTATACAGTCCGGAATGCAGAATTCTTTTAAATGGAAATTCTTAAATATGCGACTAAAAGGATGCATGAAATACATATACAGGGTATTCGTGAATACTTATCCGATATTTAATTTCCAACTCTTTTGAGCGCTCTTAGAATTATTTTACTTATTAGATTTAGACTTGTAATTTTAATAAAATTTTATTAACTTCAATAGGTTTTAAACATTAAATCGAAATTGGAATATTGTAACGTTACAATTTTTCAAATTTTAGACTAAAATTCCTAATTACGTGTACTTACAGCAGTACTCCAATCCAAAACATCAGTCCTTGCTGGAGTGGTGGATACTGGTAATGTGTATTTTTGACTTGGTTCTAGTTTGATGTCCGCTTGAACGTGCTGATATTTGTTTAGCTGCAGATCCAGAAGACACAACAATATTTAAAAAACACATGATTGCTCTTTGATAGCTAGTTAAATTACTTAGTGAATAACATTTATATTTCTTAACAGACAAATATGAAAGAACGAACATGCCATAACAATACTAATATAGGAAACGGTCAAACAAAAGAAGCAGTCATCGTGTCCATAACACGAAGTCGGGTGAAAACTTGGTCGAAGATAAAGTAGAATATAAGGAGAAGTCAGAATTAGAAAGTGTCAGTTCAGTAACAACTAGAAGTCAAATAAGACAACCAGCAAATCTGTAATTATTAAGCACCTGAGAATTGAAAATATGATTTTGTCGAAACATTGACAATAACTAAGCTGTTATTTGCATTACTTATAATAAATGTATATAAGTATTTTATATTAAAGGGTTTAGGCGCCAACAATTAATAATATATACAAAATAAAATCTTCCAAAGTGCCTTAATGTTTGCACTTATTTTAATTATTATACTTTTACGTTTTTTTCAATACTTCACTGTTAAATAAATAAAATTCAACTGAATACTATCATTATGATCACTTTTAATAATAAAAATTTACTAGGATTGTTTAGAATAAAAACGTTGGGTCAGGTAGTTTCATCGAAAATTTAAAAGTTGAATGAAATTAAAATAAATATCAATTCTAATACGTTTTAAATTAATGTTGAATAATAATCAATTTAAGTACATTTCTATATTTAAATTATTATTCATTTATTTTTTCTACAAAGAATACTATGGAAATTGAAAGCAAAACTGAGTTTATTCTTAAACGCCAAATTACAAGCGCTATATATGCTATAGGTAGTTGTGTTATTGATATTTTATTTACACAATGTCTATTGGAGAAAAGATAGAATTATTTCTTTCAGTGAGTGTTAAAAATCGTTTATTTAGAAAGGCAGCATGAGAGTTTTTAACACTCCTCATTACTATTCATTCTCATTTTGTTTTAATTCGTATTTAAATATAAATAATATGCGGTTATAATTTTTAATTTATTTTCACTAGCACTATTATAAAACATATACAGGGTGTCGAAGATATAAAGAGGTTTACTTTAACAACAGGTACATTTTGGTGTGCACAACAAAGCGTTTATAAGCCATGCGTCTAAATTGCATAATTTTTGACATATTTGCAATTAAAGTTTTCAGACCGATTTGTTATGTAATTCACTGCCACGAATAGGTGCACATCAGTGCATGATGCTTGCGGCTGCGACGTGTCAATAAGTCGGTAGATATTTTTTTTAACCGACGGTAAAACAGCTGGTACTCGGCGTTTAGATTTGTGTCGACCAATAAATGCATATATATATTGAAAATATAGGGCATTTGGAATACTTTTGTTAAGGATACGTCTTCATTAACTAGTAAGCCAGTACATTTTTTTAAACCGTTAAAAATGTGGATTGCTTAACTACAAGTTTTGCTAAACGTAATTCCTTTTTACCGACTTTGTCCATTACGGTTTCATACGGACATGTACGATTCGTTTCATTCTTTGTTCACATTTTTACTATTTTGATAGTTACGAATAAAACATATATCCAAGGTAAAATCTCACTATACATTTTTTTGTTTAATTAACTCTTCAATATACATTTATAGGACAATAGAAAAATTCAAATACATAATTTTAAAAATAATTTCAAATTATTGCTACAATTACATTGAATAACTATTTTTATTCATTAATAGTAAAACAGATCGTAATACAGTAATATGGTATTAACTAAATAAAATACAGTTTTATGGATTGAGAATTGATTGAATGTATACAGTAAAAAAATAAGTGAAACTTTCACACTTAATTTACACTCCAGGTGGTGTATATAGGTCCAAGAAAATCAATGTAAACGAACTTTCAAATGCGAATGCTAATTTCATTAGTATGATTATTTAATTAAATTTCAACGGAGTGTTATTCTAGTCGGTTAATGAGAGCGTAATTTACATATTTAGAGTGCAAAATATGTTTCAAGTTGTGTAAAAATTGGAATATTTCGATGTTATTTATGATTCTAGAGAGTAAATATACTAAATCTCGAGAATGTAAAATTGAATGGAAATATTCATAACACAGGATAGGTAAAATATAAGGTATCGAATACTCAAAATAAACCAAATGGACGAATTTTTAGAACTTGGGAGGCAGTGAAAAATTACGCCTCATGTCATTTAATTTATCAATTTGGCCTAGTTTTGAAAATTCCATGCTTTTATACTTCGCCTTACGTGTATTATATTATTATTCTATTGTATTTGCGAGATTACTCCATATATACGAACATACTTCCATAATTGCTTGTCATTGAAGATTTCCGAATAAGTATGATTCGTAGCTACGTGATTTTTCTTTTTATAAATAGCTAGCTTCCAACTGAAACTGAAACAAAAGCACTAAAATACCTGAAAACATTAAAAAAAATTGTTTAACGAAAAGCAAGTGCAACTTTATTGAAAAAATAATGTACTACAAAACATTTTTTATTTTTGTAGTATTCTTCTTGATTTTTATCCACAATTTAAAAATTATCATTTTTGTTCTAGCAAACATTGACTGTCTGCAATGGACGATACTCACAAACTACGTAAAATTAAATGAATATGACGCAATCAAGTTTGGGAATTTACATTCAACGATATAAATAAACATCAATTTACACGAGGCGTTGTAGAAATTATTTGTTTAATGTTTTCTACGCTCAGAAAGTAATTTTAAATTATAGTGAAATATATTTTGTATCGTATGGAATGTATTACCACCCAATTTATAAAAATTAACCAATGAACTTTTACCCGCTCTAGAAGTCCACTTGGGTGTACAAGTTGAGTAAATTTTATCATTTACAGTATGAAAATCTACTCTCATAATTTTTACCACTCGAAAAACTATATTTACCCGCACCAAATTTTTTACTGTGTAGGTCAATAAGATGGGGATTTGCAATCGATTTTTACGCGAAAATTTGTAAAAATACCTTTTCAAACTAGATTAAAATTATTTACAGATTTGCCTTTATTAAGATCCGTGTACACGTCTGTTAAATAATGTGTTTATATTTCCGGACACCCTGTTTTCATTTATAATTACGAAAATTTAAGCAAAGGTTTGTATATTTATACTTCAAATAATGATTTACCTTCAAAGGTTCCTTAGTTTTGATTGAATTATATGCAATCCTGGTAGCTATTCAGATGGAATTGAATATGGTGAATTTGACTCTGATCCTATGTCTTTAGTTGCAACGCGAAGGGTGCGTTATATTTTCGTTAGTCTACCTTTTACCGTCAAGTATTGTGAACTTGTGATTCATTTCTGATAGATTTACATCGTAAAAACTATTAAACATTGATTGCAGTTCGATGGTAATGAGCTAAATTTCTTTGTTCATACATGCCAGCTAACGTCTCCGGGTGGGAGAAGGGTTAAACGCAGTCCGCATCGAAAATTAGGCCTACAAAATTGTAGCTTGCGAGTCTTTAGAATTTATCTGGTTTACGATATTTGAAGTTAATCGATTCTCTTCTGGGTTAGTTTATTTATAATATTTATTAAGTAATTACCTTATCTTGCCTTATTTCTATCTACGCTAAATAAGTAAATTTGTCGCATCTTGGGAAGTAATTGTCCGTTATCTTAAACCATTGTTGCTAAGTATACGTGTTATTTTACTTTTGTTAAGACAATAAGCTGTTGGAAATTTGTTGCAATCTTGTTGCTTATTGAACATCTATCTTTTATGGAAATGATAACTACTATAATAAACCATTAAGAAGCGAAAATTATCTGAATATCCAATTTAATTAATTTGTTACATCTTTATCTGACTTATAATTTCCATGTTGTCATCTGCAAATTATTCGATACCTTGTCTTTGGTTATCAAAATTGGGATGGCTTTCCAAATTTTGAATATAACCATTATTAAACTTGTTTTGGACACTAAAATTTATAGCGAAACTATAATTATCCGTTTTAACCAACAACCCTATCCTGTAATTTTAATTGTTCAATTATTTATAGTTATAAGCTTTTAAGGTTCTTTATTCATATATCAGATGAGTACGTTGTCAGTTACATGTTTGTCATTGCTTTACTTTGAATCGGCTACTTGTTGTGGGTTCACCTATTTTATGTTTCACTTTGCATTTTGTTTACTGAGTTTTATTAATAAGAGATCAAACCAAAAGAATAATTCTTTTATTTAATCCTACTTTGTACAAACATTTATTATGGTGTACCTTGCTTTGTTTACCTATTTATCCTAAAAGCTACTTTTATTTTAAATGAATTTTATAATATTTTCTGTTTATACATTCTATGGTTTTCTGAACAATTCAGTTACTTTAATATAAGGTTTAATAGTTATTCAAAATACGCTAACATGTTACTTATTCTCGGCTGTTAATTTAATACGTTGTCTAATTTTACTTTGTATATTTTAATTGAATGTATATTAATTAATATATGCGTGAGTGCGCGCGCGCGCGTGTGTGTGTGTGTACGCGCGCGTGCGTTCAAAATGTATTATTTGTTATAGCTATTATAAGGTGTGTTTCTTAGTTATTTTATAATGCATAGAGCGGAAAGTGCGGCTTAGCTTTGAATATTCCGTTACCGCTAAATATTTTACCTCGTGATAGTCACTGCAGTCTAGGTGTTTGGAATTCAGTTGGGACCACAACACAAATGGGGATAAAGACTAATAGCTTGCGTTCAGACAATCGACATTAACAGGAATCAATAATTGGACCATATCGTAACTTCTTTCATGGAAGAAATATACTGAATTTAATCAATTAACTGTCGTTAGTTTAATATAGACTTACTTTGGACCATAATTGATATCGAAATAGTTGCGTCGATGCTAACCAAGTAACAATTAAGTTTTCATAATTTTCGTTGTCTTTATTTACTGACTTACATAAAAATCGCAATGCAAGCTGTTGCTCAATTTTAGTGCCTATTTTGATGGAACAAAGTAATGATTAAAATTTGAATAAAATATATCTGTCGGTTGTTATTTTATTAATAATAGATTTCATGAAATAAAACAATCGGTGTGAAATAACTGTCAACTTTACTTTCTGAAAATTTAAGAATGCCAACAGTTCGTCAGCTTGAAAATAATCGGCAATAAAATGATTTTGAACGTGACCGCATTATTGGCATGAGAGAAGCCGTATTTTCGCTTAGAGATATTGCTGGCCATGTAAATCATGATGTTGTAACGGTGGTGAGATGTTGGTCCAGATGGTCCAAAAAAGGAGTACAACAACGTCGTCCTCGACATGGACGTCCCTGGGAAACTACAGGTTGTGAAGTACGCCGTTTAAGACTTTTTTGCCAGAAAGATAGATTTTTCACTACTCGGTCAATTGCAATAGATTGAATGGGAAGTGTATGACGCAGTATCTCAACGTCATCTGTTTATAGTCAGATAAAATCTTATGGGATGCATTCGTACCGTCCATTATTGTGTCTTCCTCTGACCTCACATCACCGTACCCGAAGACTAGAATGAATCAACGAAAGACCGAATTGGGCACAAGAATGACATCGAGTTGCTTTCAGTGATGAGCCTCGATTTCGTTTGCGGGTCCATTTTAATTTGTGTAATAAAAACGTGTTTATGAAACTTGTTTTTTAATATATTACTGCAACTGTCTGTTTAAAAACAGTCTCATAAAAGGCGTTTGTTAATATTTTTTACGTTTATTGAAAATTACTTAACATTTTTACATATCTATGTGTTTGAATATTTGTTATATTTCAAATGCTATACCAAAATTACATGAATTTGATTATTATGCTAAAAAGTAAATACGTATACAAGAACCGGAAAAATTAAATATAAATGGAAAACTGTTCAATATGTACATATTATTAGTTGTCAAAGTCAGGATTGTCTAGATAATGCGGCTGTGTGTTGTGAACAAATGCAAGTGTTACAAAATTGGCAATAATATTGTGATCTAGTCTTGCAGTAATTGCAAGTCCCCCTTTTGGCAGAAAGCGCTCGAACTTCTTCATCTACTTCTTCGGATATCTCCGATTTCTCATTTGCCAACGGGAATTTTCCTTGGTATGTGGAGATTTGTGACTTGTCTTCTCATATTATAAGAGACAGAGGAATAATCGTTACTTTTAGTTAACTTATTGACTTTGTTGCTAATGAAAGCAGCATCACACTCATTAATTCTTAAGATGAAACCACCAGCCAACGTGTCCTGTTTCTTGTAGCATTATACGATTCAACCACTCTATCTACAACATCAACTCCGATTTTTCTCATGTTATAGAAACAGATCATATACGGATTTTTTTGGCGACTAGTGCTGTCATCTATTCTATCATTATAGTACATGGAAGAAAGAACTAATATGTTTTTTGTTCGTTTTGGTATATGTGCAACTATTATCATTTTATCACTGATTACAAAATATTATGAATTAACAAGTTTGTTCTGAATATACGTCACTTCACTAGGGGTCTCCTTCTTTTGACTTTGATTGTCCAAAGAATTGTAGGGCGATTTTCATTAATCACTTGACTTACGCTTCTATGCATGTAAAATAACGGTCAATAGCAACATTCCTGCCACTTTCATGAATATGTTGGGTCTTCCTTTGAATCACAACTCCTAAAGAATTATAAATTTTGAAAGGACCATCTGGCTGACTTCCTGCGTAGATTTGCATATGTGAGCAATGGAATATTCTTGAATCAACAGTGATAAATGTCTTCAAACAATATTTGCACGGCTTATTTAGTATGTAAACATGAAAGTTACATCGTCGTCTAAATGGCCACAGCATTTCATCTAACGTGTTGAATTCACTAACACTATATATTCTTTACACATCCCATTAACAATTTTTGAACATAATACCCTTAGCCGCTAATTTATGTTTCTCTTTTATCAGCTCTGGTATCAATATTGTCAAATGTAGACACTTCTGCAAAAACACAAATCTGCGTTGAGACACAGCAGCAATGAATATTACCAAGCCTAATCCTTGATTATATCAAAATTAAGACAAATTTTTGTGTCTACCGTGTTGAGAACCGGCTAGATAGGGTAATCCAATAAAAGCTTTGAGTTTTTCAATTTCTGTGGGCGTAATATCATACTTGTCTTTTTATCTTGACTAAGTTTTGCTAAAATATACAGACGACTTGCACTATCTTCGCCTGCAGATTTAGGAAGCTTGCAATAATATACCACAGACTAATATTGATCACTTGATTGACAGCATACCAGGCAACTCATTATTGAAAAACTTTTTTATTTGTGTTCTTTTGCATCCAAATTTTAATCGCTTGTTTGTAGTGATAAATTATATTGTTTGTAAAAATTTCAATAAAATCGCTCAACTAATTCTAGGTGTTGCGTTTTTTATGGAGGTTATTACATATGGTACCTAGGTTATCTAAAATTCAAACTACGTTGTTCTATACGATTTTAAATTTCTAAAACTGTGGCTTAGATATTTCTAAATTTTATGTACGCTTGCAATTCGGAATTTAATGTTTTGCTATTATAACAAACTTTCTAATATTTTAGCTTATTTGGTATATTTACTCTATTTACATTAAACAAAATGTATAATCTTTATGTAGAGGATTTCAACCACCAGGTGTCCATACAAGAAAATTTTCTATCAAAACTTTAACTTAACAAGAAAACCCCCACTTAAAAACACGCACAAGGCGCTGATATCAAACAATAACATAGGTACCGGCTTACATTATGAACAATTAAACATGGCTAAAGAAGCACGATGAATAATGAAAATTGATTTGGAAAGAGCTAGAATTTGAAGCAAATACGTACGATATGAAACAAATTTTAGGTTTACACAAATTGCCAACGAACATAGTTTACTATAAGCGACAGTGGACTTTATACAACGAAAGTATACGTACAGGATCTACCAACACATAATACTGTTTTGTATGGAAGAAGAGCGTTCATGGGAGATGGGCACAGAAAGTTGGCTCATGTATAAGGAAATTTATAGGTATGTACCTGCCTCCAGATACTGAGGAATTAACAATATGGTCTGATTCATGCACCGGACAAATTAGCAACATCAATATTAGAATCATACACGTCACTAAAGAATATTTACTTTAAATACCTAACATATAGCCACAGTTTCTTACCGAATGATACAGATTTTGGTGAAATTGGGCGAGCCCAGAAGTATTAGCTACAAGTTCATACTATGGAAGGGTTCAAACAAGTGGTAACTGGTAATTGGTAATTGCTTAAAGAAATGTAAGTTTGTAGTATATAAAAAGGGGTCAGACCATTTTTGGTGTAAAGAAGACATGAAGAAGATAATAGCAAACAGAAAAGCCGGTACAATCAGTGAAATAGTCAGCTGGTTAAAGACTAATGTGATTAAAATAAGTAAAGGGCATCCATTTTCTATGTTTACGAAGTACACACACCAGGAAGAAGAATATGAAGAAATCCACATTAAAAAATATTTAAAGGAGGGGCCGTCTTCACAATCACTTTTTGCTTCTAAATTAAAACCACTTTATTCTACAGGAAAACTGATATCAATCAAAAAACTTGTCGATATACAAAGTTTATTTAATGTCGCCCATTCCACAAGATGTGATACATTTTCATGAAAATTTACAATGAGTCAAATTTGATGTAGAAGAATTTGGAACTTCAGTTGATTTCGATATGGAAGAAGATTATGTCTGATTTCATTTCCCTGAATTTATTTTTTAGTTTATTCAGGGTGTTTAAAAGTTGTTGTTGAATATTCTACCCGTTTATAGTGCTCATTGAGACAAACAGAAAAGTCTTAATCAAAATAGGTCCACAACTCAACGATTTTAGATATATTGTAGATTTTGTATTTCAGGAGTAAAAAATTAATTTAATTTTTTTATATGGTTGCCTATGATAAAAGATAATTCTGGTAACTGTCATTAAGATATCTATTAGGTACTTACCCGTGCACATCGCGTATTAATTATTATCTTAATATGCCTGAATATACAAACTTGGAAATGGAAGACATGCATTTCCTGTACGGTTGTGCAAATGGTAACAGTTTTGAAGCGCGTCGCCTTTGTGCTACAACATATCCGAATCGCATTCTTCCAAGTGACAAACTGTTTACAAAGATTAATCAACGTCTTTCCGAAACTGATATATTTAGGAAAAACAACGATCCTGGTCGACCTAGATCAGTCACTACTCCTGAAATGTAATTGTTTTTAAGAATGGTTGATGAAAATCCAGGTGCACACTAAGACTTTCTACACAAACAGGCATCAATCATTCCTTGGTTTGGAGAATATTACATGAGAATCTGCTCTACTTATACCACATATAACGAGTACAAACACATTTCCCTCCTGATTACACTGCAAGAAGATAATTCTGTCGATGAATATTAATGAACCTTGCAGAAATTCTTAATTTCGTAACTAATATTTTATTTAGCGTTAAAGCCGGTTTTAGGAGAGAGAGTATACTAGATTTCTACGACCATCATATTTGGGCGGATGAAAATCTCCACGAAATTGTTCAGTTTCGACATTCAGGGTGGTTTTCTTAAACGTTTTGTTGGGAATTTTAGGAGATCGCCTGATTGGACCAATATTTTTTCCTAACCGCTTAAATGCGCAAGTGTACTTCAACTTTTTGCGAAACGAATTACCTAAATTATTAGAAGACGTACCTTGATGATAGAATATATTTATGGTTTATGCATGATGGGGCACCTGGGCATTTTCCTTTTGCGGTAAGAAATTTTTTAAATGAAAATTTCAATAACCAATGGCTAGGAAGAGGGATCCTGCTACATGGCCAGTAAGGTCTCCTGACTTGACTCTGTTAGATTTGTTTGCGTGTGGCTATTTAAAATTTTTAGTGTACGTTAACCAATTAATACATTAAACGAGCTGAGGGGGTGCATAGAAAATGACTGTAAAGGAATATGTACGACTCCAGGAATTTTTGAAAGCGCAGGAACGCCTTTTTTTACGAAAATGCAGCCATTGCCTAGAAATGGTAGGGGGACATATAGAGCATCTGCTGCAATAACTTTATTATTTTACTTTTTTTTTAAATTAAATAAATTAGAAATCTACTATATCTCTGAAATGGTTGAGTTGCGGACCTATGATGGTTAAGAATTTTTTGTTTATCCCAATGAACACTATAAGCGGGTGAAATATTCGACAATTTATAAATACCCTGTATAAATCGTTCCTTTGTGTAATAGTTTGCATATAATTGCAATTTACTTATATAAAAAATAATTGAGATAATATATAAATTTTATTCTTCAATAAATTTTATTCACCCAAGGCTACCTTATCATTTCTTTAAAAATAGAACCAAGCGCCCAAATTTCATAAAAACTGCACATAACTAAAAAAAAAAATGAACACCTATATTGTCCTACATTTAAGTTTAACTTTGATAGGAAATACAATATTGATATTTCAATAATTGTAAGTAATCAATTTTTTAAGCCGCTATAACTACAAACCTCATCTGCTCTTGGTTCCATTTCAAATAACGATAGCCAACTATTATATGTTCAACAAGTTACTGTTATGTGTGGTTTTTGATCAAAGGCATTATTGAACCTTACTTCTTTAAAAATAATGTTGGGCAAGTTATTACTATTTGAAGTAATCAACATATCTGATATTTATTATCAACAGGATGGTAGTTCAACCCACATAACTCGTTAAAACGTTAACGACCACTTAATTTCATTATATGATCACACTAATTGGCATCCAAGATCTTGTGATTTAACACCAAAAGACTTTCTTTATAGTTTCTGGAAGAACAAAATATATATAAAGAATCCATGAACAACTAAATACTCTAAAACTAACAGTAACAATAAAATACGCGTATTGATCAATTAATTTGTAAAAGAGTAATTGAAAATTACAACTACAGTGTAACGTTTGTTTTTAAATTTTGAACCATTTAAATTCCCATTTCTAAATTTTATTTTCTACTTATACCCTTTCCGCCTTTTTAAATTAAATTTTTAATTGTCATTTATTTCTAACCTCAGATTTAATTATTTGAGGTTTCGCATTTTCCATTTTAATAGTATCCAAGTTAGTTCAGTACTATTAAACATTTTCTGACTTACATAATCCATTATTCACCCTTAAATAATGTATAACTATACCCGTCTGTGACTTTTTAAACAACCTTGATTTAATTTTACCATGCGCATCGGAAAATAATTGTAAATATGACCTTATTTTTCTAACGCATCTTTTGTGCAAGCCATACTAAATTTTTGTGATTTAATAGTTGGTTTTAAATTATACTTAATTACTGTTTAAAAAAATCACTGCAACCACCTTGCAGGTAAGCTTAACGTTTAATATATTTCCTAATCATTTTAATTTTGTTATTCTGTAAATTAATTTCTAACAAATTATTTTAGTGATTTTCTTTGTTATCATTTCCTGGGAGATTAACTAGACTCATTACAGCTCTACTGTTGATTATCATTAGAACGGGATAAAATATATTATTACATAAAAGTACGGTATCTGGTCGAAAAATGTTACAAGAAACTTGTTAAAGGGATTTAGGTTTATGATTCAAGTTTTTATTGAATATCATTGGACTGTACAGATTTCGCTCTCAGTAATCATTATTCTTTATAACTTGGTAATTATGAGTTAACCCAAAACTGAATTTAAGAAAATTTCTCTTACTTATTAACATTTTACGGATACCAAAAGAAACTATTTTATGTAATTCTAACTTAAATTTTCGTTTAGTCTATTTCGCTAAGTTTATAACTATATTTTAGTATATTACTTAAACATAGTTCTTAAGATTATTAAACAAGTAGAATAAAAAAATTAATAGTATACCTTCAACTAGTATATGTACATACATATGTGTTTCAAATCACTTTGTAGAAGGTCTAACAAACAAAGCAATGTTTAGTGTATGATACCTAAGTTAATCAATATTTGTACGTATACAGTACACCAGTCGTTATAGTTATGCCAAAGTCCTCTTTTATTTTTATAGAGAGGAGAATAATCAATCAACTCGAAAACAGTATTTAACTGTCATAATTATTTTTAGAATTTTAGTATTTTCTTATTAATCTTTTATTGCATTCAAGAAATGTCAAAATCGGGACAAGTATTCAAATCAAATTATAACCCTTAAAAATTGAGCAATATCGATGTAAAGTGAAAATTAAATGCTTCAACATGTTTGTGTATACGAACAGTATTAATGTTAAATAAAATAAGATCCCTATATTACAAATATTCGTTTAATTGGATACATTAAGTCATCAATATTTTGTGCTACGGAATGGATCGTAGCGCAACGCGATTGCGGAAATGAAGTTAAATGCGGTCGACTGCTAAATAAATGAGTTCTTCAACTCCCCTTCTTATTACATGAGTTAACGGGAGTAATTTTAGTAAGGTATAAATTTAGAACGCTGCTTCATTGAGTTATTTAGAATAATTAGTATATTTTGTGTCGCGTTGAAAAAATACATCTGTACCATATCAAAAGTAGATTAAAACGAACAACGCCAGCGGTAATATTTAAAACGAAATGCTCACTTTTAAAAATTATATAACTTTGACCCAACAACTTTTCAACTCTATAATAATTTCTGAGAACCTTGATTGTTTTCTGAAAACAAAGAGCTTAGAAATGTACTGTTATTTTACAAACCAATTGTGTTGTGAACAGAAAATGTAGAAATGATCTGGATGGTGGAACGTTCATTACAGAACTGCGGCGACCTGAAGCATAAACTATAACCGCGATCTCAAATGAAGCTTTCTTTTACACCTACCTTCCGACGATTGATGTGATGTTTTTATGCTCAACTTTATCCATTACCGAGTAGAAAACTCAATATCAATGGATTCTGTTGAATTATTTCTAGTTAAATTTTTAACATATACATTTCATAAGATTTACAATCTAATAAAAAGCTAAACTGAACGATAATGAATATCTTGGGAAATATCTAGAAACATAATTTATAGTATCTAGTAATTTTGTCGTTTCTACATATGATGGTGACAAATTGAGTTCTGTTTGCCAACTAATATTTTGTTTTCGAATGTCGAATATTTTACAAGGAAAGCAAAAAAGATTCACATTTTAATTATTAAACAGGAACGACGTGTCCAGCCAAAAACAAAAAAGGACAGTATTTTTGTCAAGGGTTATTTTTAAGCTTGATTTTATTTCATACTTACTGATGATTGATTTTTAAAAAAATGTGACACTTACATTTTGAAGTAATCTATTGGCAACAGAACCCATACTATCATATAGTTCCTTAAAAGTATGAACCTTTCTGATCCTTAATTATTTTGGCAGTAAATCTTTTAAGCAAAGGCCCAAAATACGCCTGAATCATTATTTAGCGGATAAGAGCTCGTTCAGACGAATACGTAAGATACTAACTAGTGCGTACACACCTCGTTTCCATATACGGATAAATTTACAAATTCGAATTTGTTTTAAACACCAAATATTTTATTGTGCTATTAACGTGATAGATGACAATGTTATGCTTGTAATGTATTGGTATTTTTATGGACATAAACGAAAAAGAAAAAACAAAAGCTACTGAGATTCACTTTAGGGGCCTTTCAAACTCCCATTTGTCAATTAAGAACTGACGCCATAAAGTTTTTTAATTACTATAGAATGGCCATTGCTTTATCTGTTGATTTATTAAATAGCATTATAAAAACAAACTATAGGGAAAGAGCACCTACTTTCTTGAAAGGCATTCAATTACTGCTGAATAGTGTGATCTTACAGCCTCGTACATTCGATACACGGAATAAAATTCGCATCGTCTGAACGCTACCTATAATATCAATGCCCTACTATCGTACGGATCGAATATTTTTCCGAATCGGTGTGTTAGGATGGTAGTGGTAAATTCGAATAATAAAATCAACCGTATACGATTTTATATATGATACGTAAAGTGTGAACAAGTCAATTTAAATCTATGAGCCACTGTCTCAGTCGGATAAAGTGTCGTTTCGTAAACTTGTCCGAATACGTACCGTATGAACGAGCTCTAAGACTGATCACTATGTCAGCGATCCTTTAAAATTTAGATATACATTAAAATTAGTGATTAATAAGGCAATTTGGTTACCTAAAGTCAGTTTTTCGAATATTTATCTGAAAACGATGCATAAAGAATATTCCGTTTTAATACTGTCATTTTATAAATTATTCGTAAGAATTTCTGCGTTGAATTAAATTATTGCTGAAAGTTTAATTTATTAAGATTTAATTACATCTAAAGTTATAATTAAAATCCGTTTATTAAAAGGTAATTTCATTTAATTTTATATTTAACCTTTACATGAATATTAGACTAAGGTAATTTATAGTTTTCTTAAATTCAAGTATAGTAAAACTTAATTTATTGATATACTAAGTCGCAATTCTCTAATAATTAATTCCAAATACAAGTCACTAAACAATTCTATTTATAATTACAAGGTTATCGGCCGTAAGCAGTTATCGGTTCGTGTAAGAACACGCATTTCTTTATAGCGAGCAGGTTATATTCGAAAGTTTCATGCGTGAAGAAGAGTAGAATCGTTATTTATCCCTTGTCCATGAACGGTGTTTGTAAAATAAAGGTACTCTCAATTAAGCTTTCTTAAGTGGCTGAGGTATTGTGTATACATCCACATTGCTCGAAGGATGAGATCGTTAACAAAGTTAAATTATTTGAAGTGTTGAAGTATTGTTTTTCGTTCCGTTTTCTACAAACGCACTTCTTTGAAAATCCGTTTTCAATGAAATAACGACTCAACATCACACTAAAGTACGCTACGAGGTAATGCTGACGTGGTAGATATAGAAAAAGGAAATATTACGCGTGAAAATTGAGCAAGTACCGTTACAGCGACGGCTATATATGTACATTAAAAACAACTGGAAAGACATACCAACTATCCGTAAGTTTTCATTAATTTTCTCACATTTATTAACACCATTTTTATGGTACATATGAACTCATTTGGTACCGAACGTTTCGGAGATTGTTTATTCTTGCTGCAATTAAAACTCCAGTCTAGTTCATGAATTGTGGCGTCAAATCTAAAATACCGTAGTAATTAATAAGCAAATACTTTTTTCATATGCTGGTGTTGTGGGGGTTGCTATTGTTTGAATTATCTTATCAATGCATTTAATTTTGATCGGGACACTTTAATCTAAAGTATTTGATCCTTAACTGTTGACGCATAAATTGCCAGGGTAGCACTAATTTTGTTTTAGTAAAATTGTCTTGTGGTTAGTAAACTCAAACGTAATTGAGCTCAGGCGTGAACTATTTTTATTGATATTTTACAGTCTGTATTATTTATATAATGAAAGTAATGACTAGATCGATTATTCTCCGTGTGAGATTATTTACGGCATGTTTGAGTAACTAATATTAACGTATGTTGTTATTATTTGTCTATAATTAGTGATAAGGGGGTTTATTTGTTGGTGTGACTGAATTTCTCTTTTTTTTACATAAATATATTAGCGTTCCTATTCGTTAAATTGCGTTTACCGTCAAGGATTAATTTAACAAGTTATACATACTGTATTTGATACACGCGGGTGATACATTAAGCTTTCTTTTAATTAATGAAAAAATTTAATTCAGTTCTTATCTAATTTATGTGTCTAATATAAGTATGAAAGACATATTAAAGCCTAAATAATTCATACTCATTCATATGTCGGGTAAGTTCAAAAAAAATTCCATCATCGATTAAAAATATTGCTTTAGGTGCATTTTTAGATATTAATGATCTTTAGGTGGCATAATAACAAATATAATGACTTACTTATATATAGAGGAAATCAAAAGGATTATTTATTGTTAATTAATTCGCCGCATTGTGTCAATTACATCGACGACTTTAATATTAGTTTATTTAGCATCACAGGCTATGCCGCTTGCTGTAAAACTGCCGTTACGCGTCATATAATTTAATTTACAGCTGATACACAGAATGCGTCCACATATCCTGGGCAGCTGCGGCTGGAACAGGTGGCGCCCAAATTCTGGAATTTGTCTTACTCAATGCGGTATTTGAACACTGTTATCGTTTACGTACACCCGACATGACTTTGCTGACTTGATAGCGATTCAATACATTCACTTCTACATTGTCCATGTTATAACACAATTTTGGCACATGATAATTAAACAACTTTAAAAGTAGTTCGTGAACAATTAACGTAGAATACAATGAATTTTCTGTACTTTCTAATGAAACTTTACACATTACCTTTGTTGGGGACCTTCAAGGGTAGTTTCAGTTAATTCGGCGATCCTTGTCTTTTAGATGACAAGATAAATTTTCTTCTGTAGCTTCAGTTATTTCTTTAAAATTAAATGTGAGTAAATAATGTTATTAGATATTAATAATTAAATGGGGAGTTTGTACAAACTAAGAATCTTCTAAATAAACTTTTTTAATACATTAAATTTTTCTGATAAATTTGTTTACCGACTTATTTTTAAATGGATAGAGTACAGAATTAGCACGCTCAATTTCTTGGAATTAATACCAAAAACCTTTCCAG
>JAHWXV010143501.1:0-16166 GCA_024586415.1 Phrixothrix hirtus
ATTGTAAATTTTATTGATGTCTTTTATCCTTTAGAAATTTTTAAAACTTTCTAGATTTCACTTACATCTACCCTTAGCTAATTTCTTACAAATTAACCATATTTTAGAAAAATAAAATCTATACAATTAATTTAATTTTTCTATGTTAGATTCGCGTTAATTTATGAATTAAATTACGTGAATCTAACAGCATTCTTATTAAAATTTCACTGATAATCCTAGTTGGAACAATATCTTGTTTATAACTTGTTACGAGTTATTTAAAATTAAACATACAAAATTCCTAATTTTGCAAAATTAATCATAGTATTGTATCTGACTTGCCTATCCATTCATTTAAAAATCTATTTTCCATTTTTAAAGTATTTATGAATATTTTGACCTCCATATCTTTATCTAAAACACCAACTTTAATTTTTATTAATGTATTTTACACCTTTTGGATATAATATCTTCATTAGATAATAGAATTTCTTTTCAAAACTTCAATTTTGATTCTGATTTTGGTGAAAAAATATTTCAATCTTTAAGCTGGTTTAACTAAGGGGAAATTGTTTAGTAAAAATCCATCATTAATTAAATATTAGATATTGCCCTTTAGAAATTATGAGCTTTTGGAGGTCCCCTTTTGTATGGCATACTGTGTCAATCTTTCAAAAGCTACTGCGTGTCAGGATTTGAGAAGCTTGGAAACATAAATAAGGGTCAATTATAAATTCGGTAAGTGTTACTTGTTGTTCTCAGCATTATCTTATTCCTATTTTTGTTTCTACGCCTATTATTGTTTTACTATTATCATTGTAAAATTCATAATTATCGACTTGAGATTATCGTTTTTCTATTGTCGGTTTATCAAATTGCTCACGCAATCATTGGATCGTCTAAAACTAATCTGTTAAGGTGGGATATACATTTATGTGAAAGGCAGTACCCATTCCACCTGCATCATCCTAAAACTTCAAGCATCGGAACATCTGTCCTCAACAAGCAAAGAGTGAAGTCAGGTCAGACAACTCACCTTTCCTTCTTTATTTAAAACCATCACTAAATTTGTGTTTAATCTCTTATTAATATTATAAAATTATATAAGTACTTTTTTGCTTTAAATGATTTAAATTCAATTTAATATATCTTTTTTTGTTTAACGGTAAGCTTGTAGCATAGCAAATAGCCAAAGTTATTTATATTAATAAAGAAAAGTACTAAGAATTTATGAATCTAGATTCTACAAATCTTGGTAGTTGCAGCCCAATTTCTGCTTTCATTTTAAATAGTTGAAGAGTGCTAATAAAAGTCATTAACAATCATAGTTATATCAATTAAAGTAATACTAGCCATTGTTTTGGTCCAATCTAAATTGTTAGTTTGAAGCGTAATTAAATCCATTGCAATTATTTATATTTATTTCAGATTATAAAGAAGCTTATGTAAAGCATTTGAACATTAATTATATAAAACAGATATTATACATGACTAAAGTTATACAGATTGTATTATTTGTTATTTCTTTCTTGTTTTTTCCTTTTCTTGTTTTATTTTATCCCACTTGGCCCGTTAATTATTTTAGGAGACGAGTGGTTATCGGCTCTAGGAATCTTCGTATGCCGATTTGTAGTAGCCAAACCTGGCGCACTGATATAAAGTCTCGACCACATGAGCTTAGCCATGGACATTTCTCCAAATCCGCTTACCAACACTAAAAGGGTCAAGAAGTCTTTCAGTTATAATTTACACGTAATAAACTTTGTGCTTGATTATTATACATATTACACATATTTTCGGTTTTTAAACTCTATTATCTATATAAATTCATTGTTATTTCAAAACATAGTAAAGATATCACAGCTTAGCCAAAAATGACGGAATAAATTGATAAAATATGTTAAAACTTGAGTAATGTACGAGGCATGCTCAACTTAGTTATACTTTTTTATTCAAATAAAACTTACTTGAAATAACTTAAGCTACTTTTATACATACCCTCCTTGCAGATCTATCATCTCCGCTATTTTCTTAGGAACTCCATAATTCCTTCTATATAAACTGTTTTTGACTGTTGAAGAAGCCAAATATACACAAACTCTTGACATTTTCATCGTACTCACATTTGATGTCCCCAAAGACTCCTTTTAGGGGTCCAAACAAATGAAAATCGCATGGGAATAAATATGAACTATAGGGAATATATAAGGTGTTTCCAATTGGTGAATGTGCCTTTAGGCAGTTGAGAGTTATTTAGTTGAGCGTTATCGTGAAGTAGAATGACATTTCTGATATGTCGTTTACGTATATCTTTTTACTCAAAAAGTTATAAGCAGATTTCACGGTTCGATAATCTGTCAAAGAATTAGTAAACAAGGCACCTTCTATATCTTAATCTACCATCACCATAACCTTTCCAGCTGAAGTAACAACTTTCGCCCTTTTGGGGTGCGATGGTTTATGTCTAAATTGTAAACTTAGTCGCTTGCTTTTTGGGGTAAAATAGTGAACCAAGGTTTCATTGCAAATAGACAAGTTATTCAGTAATGTTTTTCTTTCTTGTTCAAAGCGTCTTAGAAATTCTGCTGCAACTTGAACTCGTTTCTTCTTTTGCTCTAAGGCAAGCAGCGTTGGAACTACAGCACACAAATTTTTCTAAACTTCAATTATACATGAATAGGTTTTTCAATACTACCTACGCTTATTTCCAATAATTTCCGTAAATCAAGCACCAAAATCTGCCTATCATGACGAATAAGCTCATTCACTCATTGAATGTGCACGTTAATGACAAATGTTCGAGGTCATCTAGCGTGTGCTATATTTGCGACGTCCTATCTGCCTTCACGAATTTTTTACACCAATTTTTGGTAGAGAATTTCTCTGTTGATAAACGCTTATAACAACTTCAGCAAGTTTAACATTTTCATATCAAAAAAATTTTATTATAATTCATTGCGCGACAGAATTTGCAACAGGTTGTCCAGACGTAACTGTCAAAACTAAACTAAATCAGTTGTAGTCAAGATAACAGTACGAAAGCATTCTAATAGACTGATATATTAATAAAAAGGACGCCATTTTGAATTTCAGAATTACACTATGTATAGCAACAAAATTCCGTGTTAAATTCGAACATACCTTGTAATATAAAAATCGATATATCTAAACATTGTTTTTCGCAAATAATCTAAAAACTGTGTATTTAACGTTTTGATGTTAAATTACCACGCATTATAGTGAACTATGAAACAATTTTATTGCACATAAAATAATATTATTAATTAAATTAAGGTAACTAATACGCAGTAAAATTTAATACATAATTTAAGATAATTCTAAATTGATATAAAGGAACAATTTTAATAAGATAATAAACTTTAAGTTATCGGGAAAATAGAACAGAAATAAAAATTGTACATTAATCATACGTAAAAAAATTATTCAGTAACGTAATAACTTGTGATTTACCTTCAACTGGGATAAAAAGAGTAAATAGGTTCATAAAAAAGAATAATACATTGTATAATTATGATGAATTTTGATGATGGTTTAATTGCGTGAAACAATTTTTCAAACCCTTTTATTGCGGTTCAGACTAGGTGAACATACACTTCATCTTCCTTAAATGCAATTGCAGCACACTAGTAATAAAGCAAGATAAGGTTGATTCTGATAGCGGGAAATCATTTATAAGGAAAATACATAGGTTATTGCAATAGTGCATCAAAATCAAATAATTGCTTTAATATTAGACATAGAAAAAATATTATTTGGAATAAATCAAAGTAACTAAATAGGGCATATGTTTAAAATATTTTGAACTATGTAGAGTATCCCATAATAAAACTCAAATAAAATTTGTATTTTTTAAAAAGAGTGCGCAATTTATTGTTACAGATTTGAATTCAGATCATTTTTCCTAGTTTGCGAATATAGTATTTTACTAATTAACGTAGGGTATTTCAAAAGATGTGACTATTTCTGTGCCTTAATAGGAATTACTTTATTACCATGGATATTTTCCAATAAATGGAATTTGATATATTTTTTAAGCGTCGTAAGTTTTATTACATAGTCTAATATATGAAATGATAATTTTCTCAAAATTTTTAAAGAAAATGAAGTATATTTTTTAACAAATTTGTAAAGATCTTTATTTGTTCTTTAAATTTTATAAGGTATTCCCTATACCTAACTTTAAATTTTGTAAAGATCTTTATTTGTTCTTTAAATTTTATAAGGTATTCCCTATACCTAACTTTAAATTTTGTGTGACACTTCATTTTTATTGAAAAAATATTGTTTTCCTCCAAGAATCTAAAGTTATCTGATTAACCATCGAGAAATTATTAATATAAAAATTTAATCTATACTATTTTCAACTTAAACAGGAACTGATAAAAGATAATTTTCTAAAAACGATGCCGGTGTGAGTGCCTCAAGGAAAGATCAATTAACAGATTGACATCTTTATTTATGTTATTTGAATGAAGTTAATTCCTATTGGTTGTCTATAAATATTTCTTAACACATAGCTAAATCAATTCATCTATAAAGTTTTTGAATGGCATTATCTGTGAATATGTAGTGAAGCTAAAATGAAAATGAGACACGGAATACAGAATAGCTAGTCTAAGTGAAATTACTGCATAATGAATTTGTGCGTTTCACTGCGATATTTTAAATAACCGAACTGACATCAGTAAATAGAGTTTGATGTTGCCTCAAGCAGGCGACAACAACATTCGAGAGTTTTCACGTGATAATAAAATTGTCACAGTACTAATTAAACAAAAGGGCAGGTACTAATTGTAGAGATACAGAGTTCCCACAACTGAGATTTAATAAATTAGATAATTGTAGAATCACCTGATCGAATGCTTTTAATCCTACAAAAATATTATATCCGAATTACGAATTATGCATAGCCCCAACTTCCATTCCAAAATTGTCTACAGGACATACCGAAAAAAATAATTTGGAGGTGCAATCACATTACTTCAGCTAAAATAAAACATTCCACACTCACTGGTGATTAACTTACATGCGTTTATCAATCTTCATTTTTGTAAAAAATAAAGGGGTTTTTCTTTTACATAATTTTCAAAATCGCTAACACGTTAGAAAATGCATTCACACTGAACGGTTTCAGATCTCTAATACCTTTTACGCACACTCTAATGAAACTCAGCTTTGAAAACAGAATGACGTTAACCTTATGCCCTGATTGCTATCAAAACGTGCTGAAATTGGTTTTAACCGTCTTAGGTTACAAGCAATCAGCTTCGTTTTAATGGATTCCTACACAACTTGTAAAATTCGATTGGGTGATTGTACAAATAAATGTTAAAGATAGATTCTTTTTGTAGAATTAACATATGATGTCACCATAGCTTTTAAATTATTAACGAAAGAAACTGTTAGCAAATGTGTTAAAATTTTTTTTGATTAATAGAATGAATACAACGAAATATAATTTAACTATAAGCGACAAATAACTCCATATTTTCTTTACAAAAATAAACTATTTATAAGTTTATACTTATTGGTTTCCCCTCGGAAAGATTCGAATAGTTTTACTCTAAAGAGTGTAACTTACGAGACGGGAATTGAAATGTTGATGGAAATGTAATATACAAAATATGTTTTGTCTAATATAATGGAATCAAAAAGTCTATTTATTAATTATTTACTGGCGGCGAAATAAAAATATATGCCTGACGGATGATAAGCGGTGTTTTCAATATATAATGTATTTACAAAAGAAAACAAGCGTTGACAAGGCCACATTTCTTTTCATGTGCAAGTAGAAAAGTATAAAAGTAGAAAAGGTGTGTTATTTAGGTAGCCTGTTAAGTTCCCACATTTAATCAACATAGACTTCCTTCTTTGGGATTGTGTGTAAAACTGCCATACCACAAGAGAGAATGTGAACGATAGAATTACGGAGCCACAATGTTAATGTTAACATCTAAGAAACGTTTAACGCTCATTTAAAGACATATTTTAACATTGAATTAATTCTACAGGTAATCACTTTGAATGATTATTTTAATTTATTTTTATGCATTTTTTAAAGACTTTTTGCTTACATTTTTAATAATTGCCATTTAGTAAAAACGTTTTGTTGCGTTTACTAATTATCTTTTCTTTAACTAAAACCTATTTGACAATCTTTTTATTTTTGATCGCCATGCTATGTTATAGGAAAATATGAATTACAATCTTGCAAATATAATTTTGTCATGGCTAAAATTAGAATTTTATGTATTTCTGGGCAAAACCATATTTTTCAATAAACGAGATATCATCACTAAAAATATTAAGTTTAAGTATAGGGAATACTTTATAAAATTGAAAGAAAGGAAACAAATTTTTATAAAATAAAATATAGAATGTCATTTGAGAAAATTACCATTTTCGGTTTTAACATTTGTAATAACTTTTGTTGATAACAAAATTAGACCATGTGTAAAATTTAGTTCCCTAAAAAGTTATCAAATTTCGTTTATTCGGAAAGATTCGGGACAACCAAAGCAAGCCTTATTATATCGCAAAAATAGAGATATCTTTTAAAATACCCTATATGCATTAGCGAAGTCCTATATAGAAAGTCTAGAAAAAACGTATCAACCCGAAACAATACATATGGCATCGTATTTACAAAAATACAAATTTCAGTCGACTCTGAATTATAGGACATTCTGTATTTTTAAAATATGCCCCAATAAGTTCCTTAGATTTATTCTAAATAATCTTTTCTATTTCTAACACTAAAGGAATAATAGGAATTTGACTCACTATTAATACATGTGGTAAGATGATGGCTATAATAATCTGGAAACTTCACATAAAATTACGAAGAATTGATTACTTTACTTGATAATGCAATTCGGAGATGCACAAAAAATTGTACTTACCAATATTTTGGATTCACAATTGTTTAAAAGCACGTTCCTTGCCTCTAAAGATCCAAATTAGAACAATAAATATTTAAATATGAAGTAAATGAACTTTACAAAATATATTTGCTATCTATAATTGAACTATACGAAATATTGAATTTTGAAATAAGAGAAGTATTAGATCTATAATCCAAACAAGAATAAAAGATAGGCATAGTTGGTCTTTGCGCAGTTAGGCATGATAGAAGCCCATGGTCCGATTGCCATAAGAAATACAATGAAACATGCTGTCTTTAATTTAAATTTAAAGCACTTTAATATGTTTAAAATTATTAAGAAAAACATATTTTTGACATAACTATACCATTTTTTGTAACTGAGTAATTTTTAGAGTTTTTTCTTTATTTTCCAGTAAATTTTACAAATAGAGTACATATTTAATTTAAATTAAAACTAGTAGCGAGCAAAACAAATTCAAAACAGTTTTTTTAATTTTTCATTGAATCAATTTTATTTTACTAATACGTACCAAATATTTTGTAACGCCACAATACAAGATAAGGATTGTAATAGGTAAAATATTTACTAAATAAGAATTCAAAATAAAATAAACTGGTATTGAAATTATTTTAAATATAAATTCAGTGAGAGTTGGAATTAATTTTTAGGAATAATTACACAAAACCAACTGTTGTAATGAAACTAGTTAATTGTATAAAAGTCTTTATTTATATTCACTAAATTACAGCTATGTATTTACACGTATTTATTTCACAGTACAGTAATAATAAACGTCCGTATTTCTATTTATTCATAACAACTTTTAACAATACAATATTCTAAGCAAAACTAGAATTAAAGAGATTTAACTGCTATTTATATGGAAGGAATTATTCTAGAAAGCTCAACAATTTTCTACAATTTTAAAGAATAAAATTTGTCATAATGCTGATGTAATAAATTCCAACGCCATGACTTATTGTTACGACCTTAAATTTCTTTGGATAGATACCGGTTATAGTAATGAGACATTCGTGAATACATTATTTCGGCTTTAAGAAACCTACTAGAGTGTTATATGGAATCTTCCACAAAATTGTTAGTATTTCTAATTTTATTATACTGCCCCCTCCACAAGACTTATGTCCCGTAACAGCGACCTTGGACTTTGCTCTTGCAATTATCCCATATTTATTGATGAATGTCGGAATCTCCACTATGATCCATAATTACAGCAACATTGCTTGAAATAATGCTAGTGCACAGATTTCGTTGTTGGTTGAGTTCCTCTACGGTTCCAACTACACACCAGGATCTTGATACTAGCTTCTCAAAATACTACTTCCAACACGTTACGTGCTACGTGCCAGTCATCTAGTCTATTCCTCAACCAAGCTTTGGTACGACTAATTTTCTACCAGCACCGGCATAAATTTATTTTCTTAGATCTCATAACGCCTTCCAGAAGTCTTCCTAACATGGTTTCTGATGGGACAAAACTTTCGGCACAAGGTAATAAATACTTCACGGTAGGTGACATGCTTTTCCAATTCCTGACCCTTATTGTTTTTTAAACTCGACTGCGATACCATGGAACTTTTGGAAGTCTTTAGCGACACAGAGGTCCACAAGGTACTCTAGTATATAGAACAGATTTCTGTATTCCTCAGTGGTAACCCTAAATTGTGCTTTGCGAAATCCCGAACAAGTTGAGATAAATTCGGTAAATGATTGTTTACTGTTCTTGACTTTTATTTTATGTAATTCAACTTGGTTCGCCCTTTGTTGACATTCTTGTCGATTCCGTTATGTATTTCTGTCAGTGTATGGGGCTAAACTACTTATATGAACTATTTTAGGTTTTTACATGGGCAATTTTATTATTCTATATATTATGTCTTTAATCATGTTTAGAACCTTATACGGACCTTTCTAGGGTCTTTTCAATTTGAGAGCTAACCTTCATTGTCGTTGAAGCCCGTAAAATCAAATTAGGTCATTGGATTGAATGTCCACCCACTTTTAAACTTACATCGTAGTGGAATTTTATTTGATCGCTGGCTACAAGCATGTTATTACGAACTTGCTTATGAACTAAATTTAGTTTCTTTCGAAGAGTTTCGATATATTCGTTTCCAGAATCACTCTAGCTAGAGTCTCTCCTGCCGTTTGTCTACAGCGGACCGATATGCCATTAAGAATAAATGTAAGTACTGGTCCCAATCTTTTTGATAGTCTGAGACAAGGTTTGAAAAATTTTTCCCATTGTTCGAATCATGCGTTCCACTATTTCATTTAACTGTGGCTGAAAAGCGATCGTTCTCGTCTTGAGTATTTCCAACAGACTTTGAAATAAGATTGACTCAAAATTTCTTCCTTAATATGGATGTAATTCTAAAGCAATCCCAAAATGGCTAAAAAGTTCTTTTACCAAGATCTCGAGCACTGTAACTGCCTCTTGATTTGGTAGAGCGTATACTTTGGTCCATTTAGTAAAATAGTCCATAATATCTAGGATATATTTGTTCCCTGCTCCCGGTTCTGGAAATGGTCCCGCGATCTCAATTGCTACTCTTTCAAACGGGCGATATACATTGAACTGCTTCATCGGTGCTTTTCGCCTGCCCAATGTTCCGTTCCCGGAAGAGCAAATTACACATTTTCAGCAACACTCCTTAACATCATTCTTGCAATTTATCCCATAAAATCGTTCCCGGACCTTTTACAGAGACTTCTTTATTTCAATGTGCCCTCCTGATGGATCATCATGCCGTTGTCGCTAAACTTCCATTACTCTGCTTTTCGGAACCACCAACTGCAGTTATCTTTGGCTTCTATCATCATTTTCCAGGACACTTTTCAGAAGGCTATCTTGAACCTACAGGAATCCTATTGAGGGCAATATGCTTTAATAAGGGAACTAAAGGGAGCTACTTCCTCTCAATCTCAGATTTGAACCGCTTTATTAATCTTGCTTGACATTATCTGATTTGCAGGCATCATTGATTACAGTAGTACGGTTGACAAGAGGCTCTTCAACTTTTGACTCCAACCGAGAGCAGTGCTTACGATTTTCTGGACAAGACCGTCTTGACAAGGCGTCAACATTTTGATGATTTCTTCTGTTACGATGCTCAACTTCAAAGTCATACTCTTGCAACAGTTCAGTTCATCTCGCTATTTGACCTACTATATTCTTAAACTGTAGGAACTATTTCAACGCTGCGTGATCCGTTTTCAATTATATTACTATACCCAAAATTAACCTATTCATCATTTATCTTTATTCTCAATAAGAAGTTTCGTCCATAAGTATATGTAAAAGTGTTCAACGACCTTTAACATTGCTAGAAATTTTTTGCGCGTAACACAATTGTTCCTTTTAGGTTTGGATAACACTTTACTAAAATAACTAATTACTCACTATTGTCCGCCTTGGATTTGAAGCAGTACTGCACTGATGCCAACGTGACTAGCATCAGTATCTAAGACAAATCTTCCCTCCATTCTAAGGCTACTGAGTATGGGTGCAGTTTCCAAAGTCCATTTAAGTGTTTTAAATGGCACCCACGAGTTATTGTTCCATAAATTCGGTTGGTCTCCCTCGGTAAGTTTTATAAGGAGTTATACGATGTCAGAAAATCCACGTACAAATCGAAGATAGTAAGTTCATAAGACCAATAACTTTAGTAATTTATGATTATCTTTTGGTTTTGGTCATTCCCACTCCGACAGAATTTTCTCTGGGTAAGCTGCCAAACTTTCTTCAGAGACCACGTGACACAAGTATTTCACTTTCTTGTAGTTGTAGTTGTAGATGTGCACTTTATATTCTTTAAAATATCCCCTTAACATTTTTCAAGTTCTTATTGAAGGACTTTCCAACAACTATGACATCGTCAAGTAAACTAGACACGTTTCACAAGACAATAATCTCAGTATCAATTTCATTAGCCTTTCAAATATCTCTGGTGCATTGCACAAGCGAAAGGTTATCACTGTAAACTGCCAGAGACAAGATTCAATGGAGAATCCTGTTATTTCCTGGTGTACAGGTTCCATACCGACTTGCCAAAATTCATTTTCTTATCAATGGTTTAAAATCATTGGGAGCCGGAAAGTGTATATAAAGTGTCGTTAATTCTGGGTAATAGGTAGCTATCCTTTTTGGTCATGTTATTTAAGCTAGAGTAACTCACACAAAATGTATTGCTACTATCTTTCTTCTTAACAAATACAACAGCATGCTGGACGCTTTTATTATCTCTTCATGGGACATATCTTTGTTAACGTCACGACTACTTCCCGTGTAGATAAAGGCAATATCCTTGGTCGTTGGCATATTGGCTAGATATCTCTAGATGAGATAGATATGCACGTTCCTAACTCCGTGTCCTTATTTAGAGTAAATTGGAAGGTTTTAACGTTCATCAAACGAAAATGTGTTGTTTTCTTAACCTAGATCAACATTCTTCCAGCTAGAATACCACTATCATTATTTAGTACTAGTTTTTAGGATTCGTACACATCTTTCCCGGACGTTTCCATCCGGTTAGCCCATAACTATTGTTTTGGTTCTTGACGGTAACGTCTCCTCTTCTGGAGGAGTATCCTTATTTCATGATCATCTAGTTGGTTAATGAGTATCTCCTCTTCATCAAATCGTATAATGTGGTTCTTTGTGTCTAAGGTGAAGCCAAATTCAGACATTATATCCATACCCAAGCACATTATAGGTACACTTCATACAAGTAATCTCAACAGCTGTTATAATTTCATCATGAATGGTTGCATGATTTCCTGTAGCTGCACGTAATCGCAGCTGTGTAGGTAGTAATTCTTCATTCCCAATAATGTTTAATTTCACTATTGTGTTTTTTTAACCGTATCCAGGAGTATTCGGCAATTCTTCAATGCGATTATTCCATTAATGTAAAGACTATCTGGTTAATGTTATAATGATGCGACTTGGATAGCGACTTCCGGAATATAATTAGCAGAGACCGATGTTTGTAGCTTCACATCAAACTTTTCTAGTTATCCTGGTGCTTTATACTATAGGCGAGATTGTTCATAGCTTCTTGGCAATTTTTCTGTATATGTTCCTATTTTCTGCACTTCCAGCATTCTGGTTTAAGTCCTGTTGGTCTTTGTGCTTCAATTATTCTTAACTCGGTTTCTATCAAATTCTCAGCATTAGATTTCTCATCCTCAATGGCACACTCACGAACTTGGTCCTTCAATGCTTATTTGGCCTCTTCAAATTCCAGTACATGAGCCAGCTTATTAGCAATATCACACAGACATGCTAGTCTAGAAGCCTATTCTGTTTTGGAATTCTGAAAGCGGTCTACAAGTATTTGCACCCCAATTTGTGCAAAATACTTTCCGGGGCAGTTGACTATGGTAATCTCACTAGCCATGCAATTTTCTGTACCAGATTCCTTAACTGGGCACAATAGACCTATTGCGGATATGTATCATCATCGGACTTCTAGTGTTGACAAAAGGTAATCAAAGTTGCTCCGCCGATCATCTGGTATGGTTTGTAGAATGCCTGAAGCATCTACACGCAGAGCCACTAATAAAGTAGCTGCCTTTTCTTCAATGGTGCATCTATGCGATATTGCAGCTACCATACATTCTTCTAGTGGTTCGCATGCTGTTTTCAACAAGTAAGTAATCAATTTGCCGTACTTGCATTTCGATTGATTGTTTATGAGAAACACAGAATACTTCACCCTTAAGTCTGCTGGCTTCTTTATTTACTGTGAGGAGGACAAGTTTTTGATGTAGTTCATCACACTTCGTGGTTACCTCGCCATATTTTATTGACATGTCTTTGATAACAACTTATATTTAATTTGGCTTGATTGAAATTCTTTTTTGAATGTATTTTAACTTGATTTTATTTGATCCTGTAGTTCTTTGATTTGCATTGATTTTTACCATTTGACTCGTATTAAGTTTCTCGTGTAATACATTTTGACTTGATTTAATTTCATCTTGTAGTTTATTTTCAATCGTTTACACTTCCTCTATTAATTTTTTTCCATTTTCTTCTTGCAATTTATTTTGATTGGATTCGTATCTGACAATATTACTCCGATAGAATACTGCAATGATAAATCTTACAGAGATAGTCTAACTCTGTGCAAATGCAAGTATCGGAACATACCTTATTGTCTGCTTCAGACTCGCTTGCGTTCTTTGGGACTTGTTTTATCTGTAAAAAAACTCATTTACAAACATCAACAATTCTATTGCATATCCCAAATTAGAAATTGCATCCTCTGGGCAGTAGCTACGAAATTACTGGCTTCTTACTCTTCATCTGCGCCTTATTCATTCTCTAGAAGAAATAGAACCATTTCATTCTACCTCATGTTCACTTCTTAGCTCCGAAGTTGTATGGATCCTACTTATCCCTACGAGAAAACATTAATTTCTTTACTAGATTGACTTTTTCCACCCATGGTTATGGTTCTCAAAATAAAAACCTATTTCATTAAAGCGTTTAGCCATGTGACCTATTGTTAAATGATTCACTTCTAAATTTGGTCACATATCGTTGAGGATACAGCAATGGTGATGTTCACACTACTTCATGTTTAGTTAAACGTTTTGACCAATTTGTGTTTAGCTCCGGGAGTACTGATCGATGTTTTCAAGCAAACTTGAGTCACAAGTTAATCAAATTTATGGAAAATGTTTCTGATAACATGAAATTAACACAATTTTTTTACAACTATGACACAACAATTAACTAACTTAACAGAATTCAAATATTGAACATTTTTACAAAAAAGTGTCCGGGAATGCATTACACAATTATTAGTGAAATAGAATTTTAAATATAAGGCTCCGATTTTATTGCAAATTAATTCAACTGAAAGTTTAGCTAAACTTTTTAAAACTGTACAGTAAAGTTAACGGCTTAGGCAACGGCGTTATTTACAGTTTTTTAGATGTTGTGAACATAAATGCTTTTAAAATAGTTTAACACCCGGATAGCTTGTTAAAATTTACACTTAAAGCATAAGTGTTGCATATTTACCTGCATGTCAAGGGCAATGCAATTATGTTTTTGCAAAATAATCTCCATTTAGATCTGTATATTGTATACCTACTTCGCTTTTTTACAATTGTTCTATCTCACTCAAAGAAAATTTCTTCAGAAGCTCTTTAAACTAAGAGCATCGTTTAGGTCCTGATCCAAAGAAAATGGTCTTCCTCGCAGATTCTTTTTAAGGTGTCCGAATGAATAACGGTATAATTCGATAACGCCGATAATTTCTTTCACTTTCCTTGCTTTATGAACTCTGCAGTTGTGGAACGTATAAGGTTGTTTTTGTTCGATAGCCTCTTAACTTTTGAAGCGTACCTTTGTAAACTTCTGCATTAATGTTTGAATGCTTTGGCATATGTGCAACCAAAAGTATACCTTCACTATCTGAAAATATTTTAACCATAAATTTTCCTGCAGAATTTTGCGTGTCTTTTTTGGATGCGGAAAAATATTGCATGGATTTGTGTTTCATCTCTGGAGACCAATGGCATACCCACGTTTCAATACCAGCGACAATTTGTGCAAAAAGTTTGGATTCGCCTCTAAAGAGGTTAATTTTTGTGTTAAAATTTCCTTCCAGATCAATCATTATTGCGGTAGCTACCGTCTAGAAATCTGGAGACACTTTGGTGAGTCTTAAATCCAAATCCAATATCGTTAAAACTGATGCTTCAGATACTTTAACATCTTTATCTAATGATGATACTTTCAAATGTCAGTCCTTCATTACTAAATCCTCGACTTTTTAGCATTTTCGTATTTTGAACTTATATCGACTTTCTAGATCTTGGATCATCCTGCCCTAACGAAACTGTTTAGGTCTAAATTTGACTTGGAAATATGATAGGCAATCCTGCCCAAATACTGCTGCTATCCTCTCATAGATATGTTTCAAATTTAAATCACCTTTTTCACTATTCAAAATTTAGTTACTTATATATTTTGTCATCAAGTGGGTTGAACCTTCACAGAGTATCAAATACTCGTTAAAATATGATAAACAAAAATCAACAGTATAGCTCTTTTTTTCATGGTTAGGTGAATAATCATCCAATTTCCCTATGCATTTTTAATGGTCAAAAAACTTATATACGATAAAGTGCGATTACATCTTAGATCTATTAAGTACTTTGAACGGTGTAGTACAAAAAGATATCAACCCATCAAATAAAACAGTCGAGATATTTTATGAAGTATCGGAGAATTAAGTACTCTTTCTTCTCTAAATTATTTCAACTCAAATTACACTGTGTGCCTGGAAATTTACGAATAACTAATCTAATTTCATAAAAACCTGATATCTATAAGTTGTACTTTAAATGACAGTACCACAAATATGAGTTTATGTGGTTTGGTAACTTTCTGCATAACAGCGTCCGATTTGAAGTAGGTATACTGTTGATACAAATTTTACATAGGTGTTTTATTAATTGGTGATGTGCAGAAGGTAATTATAATAATATAAAAACATGTCGCTCTATTTTACTTTTGTAATACGAAAAAATTATAATTTTTAAAGAACAATTTTATCTTAAATTAATGGAATCCCTAATTCAATATAAGGATTTAATTTCGTCTGTCTGAGCTTACGCTGTTTATTACCTTTTTTACTCTGTAGGATGAAGCGTTACTAGGTAACAACTCGAGTCGGGTTAAATGCTCCTGTTCACGTTGACTACCGTATTGATCGAAATTATACGAGAACATTCCTACCACTCATTTTAAGCAAATATTGAATAGAGTTTGGTTGCTACAAATTTTAATGTTTTTATTCACTGATGGTTGACATAAAGCTATTTTCCTTCTACAGTTATGGAATTACCATTTAAATAATTAAGGATGTTACAATTATTATTTATAGACGCCAAATTATTTATTCAATAAAGTCTTAATATATGAAACGTTATTTGACTTTATTTTTTATTGCTATTAATATCCTCTTGGAAACAACACTTATTTTAATTATTTTTAATTTAAGTGCATTTTGGCTAAATGTAATAAAATCTCGCTTAACAAATCATACAATTTAAAAACAGTAGTAAAGTTGTCCTTCATTAGGTTTACTTCAATCTTGTCTGTAAAATCAAATATTTAGGAGAACTAACGCATATATATATATATATATATATATTTTACAATTAATATTACTGAATAATAATATCCAGAATTTGGGTATAATAAAGAAAAATGGCTGAACAGGAATTTAT
>JAHWXV010143508.1:0-12392 GCA_024586415.1 Phrixothrix hirtus
ACCAAATTATTCAAACAATTTAAATTTCCTTTAACTATGCAAATTTTATTTTCAACAAAATCAAAAAAAATTGTGAATTCTAATATTTAGATATTCGCTTATTTTCTGTTTATTTAATTAACACTGATCGATTTCTTAGTGAGTTTTTAAACAATAATTTTTATTTAACTCTTTTTGATGTGAACTGCACACCTAAACTAAGTCAATTTCAAAAGTCTCTTACGTTTTCCTGGGCTCCTGCTTACTGCTTTCCGCGTTTTATTACACTTTTTACTTATATCTCACTCAACCTTCACTCACTTTGCCTCGTAACGGCGTCTTCTTGCCGAGCGCTCAACAAAACGTCCGTTCTCTTCTCGGCGTCGACCAAAGATAATTTTTTTATTTTGTTGCTGTGCTCCTTGATTTCCTTCCAAATCTCCCATAGCAACCATCCGCCGCCTTGCTCGCTGACGTGTTCTTTTAATTTTGGTTTTCAGCACTCTTGTTTTTTTTATTCACTTAACGCTTATCTAAATTTTCTTATAAAATAATTGACCGCAAAATTTACTTATTTGCCTAGTTACTGTATTTAAAATTTTGGAATTACATTCTAATTTGGCATGTATATATTCTAATTTCTGACATTATTCTTGCTAATTTTTATTTAATTCTAGCGGATTAATAACTTCAGGTAACTTTTACCTCATTTTTGTTTATGACGTTATCTAAAATTTGTATTTAACATTCAATAAAATTCCCTTAGGTATAAATTGCAAATCGCGGTAAGTGACCAAATTGGACACAGCAATATATATATATACAGAATTTGGGTATTATATATTTTATCATGACAGGAAAGATGTCAAAATTCTTTATTTCAAAGTTGACGTTTCGGGATCAGTGTTTATCCCTTCATCTGAGCCTACAATATAACAATGAATATTAAAAATTAAAAATTAGGACTTACATTAAATAAACAGATTTTGAAATGTAACTAAAAATTAAGAACAATTTCTAGAAAAGAGTAAAAACAGAATTGCCATAGATAGAATAAAATGCATCCAAGGCCAACAAAACCAAAACAACAATTAATCGATATAATTAAATGAAATGAAAAGGATAAGTTCTTCACTAAAAGAGATATCATAAATGGTAAAAATAATTAAAAAGAAAGATAGATTAGAAAATATAATTATGTGTGTGTGTACTTATACATCTATAAAGATACAGTACAAACAAATGTACGCACACCCACACACGCACGTACGCACGCACCCACGCACGCACGCACCCACGCACGCACGCATGCACGCACGCTCGTACTCATGCACGCACGCGCGCACGCACGCATGCATGCTCGCGCGCACACACACGCGCACACACAAACACACATATTTTATATACATAAATACAGTAAATTTATAAGAAAATTATTAAACTATTTTTTAATTTTGCTATAATCGAAAAGATTTGTATAAATAGAGCTTACAAGTTCACAATCCGTTTTACTGTTGATACATTTACTAGTCAATTTAATTGAAAGTGTTTCTAGAAATATTCGTTTATAATAATCAGGTTCTTTAAATAAAATGTCAACAAGATCAAAATTTACATCATGTTTGTTTTGATTAACCTGTAGAGCCAAAGCATAGATATTTAGTAAATTTAACTAATAAGTTTCTACCCCAATTGTTGCTAATACTCTAGTGTTAAGTCCAAAATTTTCGTTTCCATTCACACCAAAAGATATCTGCATTTCAATGCTTTTAAGTGACATTGAATGAATTTTATCTTCCATTGATAACGTTGATAAAGATAAGTATCGATCTGAAATATCCTAGTACATGAATAGATTCTTAAAATCTAAGAATTATAATAATTCTTACTTTACATTCCTGTATAATTGCACTTTTTTCTGATAAGACTAACTCTACTGTCATAATGTTTAGAAATGAATATTACCAAAAAATGGAAGTATTACTTTCTGATAGTAATTTATATATAAAACGATTCCTAAAGAGGCTATTTATAGTTTTGAAAGGAAAACTAACATTCTTATAAAAAATTTTCTAAATAATAATTATATATCACAAGAAATATATCAAAATCTCATTATTCATAATTCTTCGTCACCTGGAATTTATGCTTTAATTAAAACTCATAGAACTGGAATTCCTCTTAGGCCTATTGTCACCAATTTGGAAAGTCATTCTAAATATCTGTCAAAATTTTTATCTGTCATACTTAAATCAGCTTTTAATCAATTTAATAATTTTGGAATTACAGATTCATTTGAATTTTCAAATAAATAAATTATAAAATTTACAATAAAGATAACTCTTTGGTTTCTTTTGATGTTATCAATTTATTCACAAGCATTCTTACAGATCTAATATTAGACAATTAAACATGAATGATATTTGATTGAACTTTATACTAAAATTCCAAAATCCGTTTTTGTTGAACTTATTTCTTGGATTTTTAATTTTGTTTCTTTCAAATTTAATAAGTTTTGCAAACAAATATCTGGAGCCTCTATGGGATGTTCCACATCTCCTGTACTTGCAGATATAATTATGAGTGCCATTAAAAAACACGTAATTTCTAAATCTAAAGTTAAATTTGATTTCATTTATCAAGATATAGATGACATCATTTCGTTGTTACCTTCTTTTCCATTCCTTACATTCTTAACTTATTCAACTCTTTCCACATTAATCTTCAATTTCCTTTTAAACCAGAAAATCATAACACTATTAGTTTTCTTGATTGCTTAATTGTTAGAATAGATTCTTGTCTTAAATTAAGGTGGTATTGTAAACCGTTAAATTTTAATAGATTTCTGAATTACTACTCTACTGCTCCAAAACATACAAAATTAACCTTATTAAAACTCTAAAAAGTAGTATCTTAAAAATTTCACATTTAGACTTCATTCAAAATGATCTCAAAATTCTAGAATCCATTCTAATACAAAATAATTATCCAAATTCCTTAGTAGCCAAACATTTATTTTCTCCTTTTCCTTTTCCTGCTCCTTCTTTAAATTTATCTATAAACCGCAAGAACGATATAGCAGAATTATCTATGTTATATATGTCTTTACCTTATATACCAAATTTAACGACCCATATTAAACGTCTTTTCCAACATAATCAGGTTAAGATTGTCTACACGCGCGCCTTACCTGGCAAAACGATATTTAGTAATATTAAAGAATCTACTTTTAAATTATTGTGTAGCAATCTTGTTTACAGGATTGAATGTAATTGATGTGGTTCTTTTTATTTAGGACAAACAAACCAGCGACTTAAAGAACGACTTACACAGCATAAGTCGGACTTTTTAAAAACACCTAATGCTTATGCTTTGGCTGTCCATGTTAATCAGAACAAACATGGTGTAAATTTTGATCTTGTTGACATTTTATTTAAAGAACCTAATTATTATAAACCAATATTTCTAGAAACTCTTTCAATTAAATTGACTAGTAAATGTATCAACAGTAAAACGGATTGTGAACTTGTAAGCTCTATTTATACAAATCGTTTTGATTAAATAAAGAAATTGATTCCTTAAATTAGGAAAGTTAAATTAATTAGCTAATTATTTATTAGCCAGTTTATTAGGCTGTTAAATTATATACATTTATTTTTTACCAGAAAATATTCAAAATGTATGAATAATGGCGCTAAATTTCTGATAAGTAAAGAACGCTCTGTTTTCTGGATCGATTTCATAATATTATACGAGGCACGTATATGATAATCAAACATATTTCCAGGTTAAACATTTTATGGCAGTGCTGTTTACTAACAACGTTTTCTGCATACAAGAGAAAATACGAATTTGCATATGGGTAGTTTACATTTAATATTAGCGGTTACACATTAAATATAATGTCACTGAGGTATGATAATAGCATGTGTAAACGTTTCTTGATCTTGATGTGGGTCTTTCTAAATTGTTGCACTAGGGCTTAACGTTTTACCACAATTCTATTCCATTTGAGTTCAAGTTGATCATAGTTTTAAAGGAAATTAGATCTATTTAATGATATCTATAATTTAGAAGTAAATTGAAACACCGTTGCTACATTTTGTGTAAAATTTCAGTAATAATCAGTGTAAACGTGATGTATTAAATTTACCTTCATTATTTCATATGGAAAATATTGATAACTAATAAAATAATTAGAAATTTTACATTTACACCTACGCAAGTAATATAAGCAGAACTTTGCTAATAATGGCAATACCGTAACTTTGATAACTTTGTCATTATACATAGTTATGTTATTTAATCAACCAATTTATAAATTAGTAACTCTCTAACTTTTGTCATCAAGTATTAATATAAAAAGTGACAGTGTCATTACAGTGTTATCCTATTACAGGATCACGTTATCGATAATGTTAGAAAATGAATAATTTCCGGGTAGTATATTTTGTTTTTGTTTTTAATGAAACAGAAGAGTGCGCTAAATTTAGTAGATGAAAAATTATGTAATTAGTACTAGCCTAATATCATAATGCTTTACTGATTTGCCCAAAAATCCCCCAAAGTACTCTGGGTAAAGGTAGAAATCCACTCTAAGCTATGACGCTTTCTATTGTTCTTAATGACTTTGTCAATACAAATTAATATTATCTAATAATATTAGAAGTATTGACAGTATTCATTTTGCTAAATTAAACTGAAGATATATAAATATAACTAAAACCAGTATAATTAGTCCATTTACTGATGAACTGCAACAGCAATACTTCACGAAATTCATTTCTAACGCTAATTGCTAAATCGTGAAACCCTTATATACATTCAAAATCCTATATTAGGTATATAAGCAGTATTTGTTTTTAAATGAACGTCCGTAGGAAACAGATTTAAGGATAAGCAACTTAATTTTCAAAACATAAGTTGAAGAGAATCGATACTAAACTTAATTTGTACATTATGCAGCAGCTGTCAGCATAAGAGTTAACTATATGGAACAGTTCTAGATATGCATTTCCCTCTAAATTCCATGATTCTGAAAATTTCACATATCTTTCCTTAGATATATGAGTAATTGGAATCTTTTCAAAGCAGAATGTAACCATTGCACTATGCCGGGTGGCAAAAAATCTGGAATATGGCAAATACCCCAAAAATGGTTTTATTAGTTTTTACGAATATTTGCTAGTCGATAAAGTAAAAAATTCTAAATCTAGGGGAAGAACTTTCGTTTACATAGTTTTACATGGTGAGTAGCAAGTATAGCCAACTTTTTATTTTTAAATGGAAGATTTTGTATATTTTTATGGATATTGATAGGGCAAATTCAACAATATACGCTTTATTATGTCTATCTGTCGAAATTATAGATTTATTGCAAATTAATACTTTAATTTAAAAATTTAGATTAATCGATTTACCACATGTTAAAGAAACATAGCGTAACAAGAACAACAAGATAAACATTATTGTTTTAAGAGATGTCCAAAATATATATCATTGTTGGCTAAACAATGAGCAAACCTGTCGCGCAATCCTTGAATCACATTTCTGATGATATCTTGGCGAATTCCCAGAGTTTCAGCTGCAATATAAGCTTTCAGATCTTCAGTATTCATCGTTTTGTTCTTATAAACTATATTTTTTATATGGCCCCATAAAAAAATTTAAGGTGGTCAGGTCGGGTAAGCTAGCAGTCCTCTCAATCTCACCCCTACGACCTATCCATTGATTCGAGAATGTTTAGTTTAATTATTGTCGAACCGGAAACCGAAATGTGCTTGGGCACCGTGTTGTTGAAACCTGTCAGCATAAAGAGCTTCCAAATTAGGCAAAACAGGTTGCTCAAGCAAGTTTAAATAAATTTCTAATGTAAGATTTCTATCTATAATAAAGGGACCAATCTCACATTCTGGCCAATAATGTCTGCTCAAACATTCAATTTTTGGGGTCTTTTTAAGTGTGAGCTTCTTCCATCCATTGTGGATTAACTGCAGACTAATACCTACAATTATGTCTGTTGACAAAACTATGAAATGTAAAAGTAGCTTCGTCCGAAAACAAGATTTTGTTGGCAAAACCAGGATTAACATTACATGTCTCCATAAAACGTTCGCAAAATTCTGATCTTCGATCGAAATCGCCTTCGGAAAGGTCCTGTATTAAATGGATTTCTATAAGGACGAATTTTCTCAATTTCAAATAAATTTTTCAATGAGTGATGGAAGGTATCGTGGTTTGACGCTATCTAGACGATTTCTGGGGATTTTCCTGCGCATCAGTTAAAATATCTAGGACTTTAACACCGCTAGTTGCCATCTTTGGTCGTCCAAATTCTGGTCAGTTTTTAACACTACCAGTTTGATTCAACTTTTTCACTTCCTTGCTTTCACAAGATTGAGTTATTCCAAGTCGATTTGGATAAAGTTGATTAAATAAATTGCACACCTCCTCCTGAGTTCATTTACGGTCACCATATCCGACTATCATCAAAATCTCAATTTTTTCTTTTTCGCTTAAAGCTACCGTTTTACTTTCAAAACGTTTTAAAAATGCTTCCAAGAAAAAATACTGGTACAATTGACGTTCTTAGAATAATGTGGTTAGAGATTTTTAATGTCATTAGATTACCATGGCTAAGTAAATTTTTAAATAAAAACATTAATTTGCAATAAAAAAGTTTACCATGCTTGTTACTTATCCTCTTTAACGACGTGAGCGAAAGTTCTTCACCTAGATTTAGAATTTTTTACCGTATAGGCCAGCAAATATTTGAAAAAATTAATGAAACAGTTTTTGAGTTATATGCTATATTCCAGCATTTTTTGCCACCTGCTATTACATATTACATATAATTATGAAAAATTACAATACTAAATAAGGAAAATAGAAGGAAACTTGGTATACTACTGAAACGATAAAATCATTTTAGTTATTAACGATTACGATAAAATATCTTAAATGAGTTCTAAGACTTCGTCAAATTCTTTATAGAAAAGAAACTGATAATTGTATATTAAATAATTAAACAATTAACCCTTTCAATTCTACTTTTATTTTAGTAGCATGTTTATTGTATTATAAAACTTTATTTAGAGTGTGCTGTAACATCGTTTGGTTAACAATTTCATTTTAGCGTCAAGTGAATTTTATAATTTGTAATCAATCCAAATTGTAACCCGTGTTTCTTAAGTGATTAAACTGTTTAAATTACGATTCCTGAATTAGTGTTAGAAGACAATAATTTAGTAGAAGCTTTTTAAATTGAACTTCCATAGGTATTGTATTTGTAACTTCAAGCAACTCTTTAATATATTCTAATTCGTTGTTTTGCCAACCAAGCATTAATTATTTTATTTAATTGCATAATCACTGTAGCCACGTTTTGCAAATAAATTTAAGGTTTAAAATATTTTGCATAAATTAAATCAAAAAATTATCTTAGTGAGAAGCTGGGAGATTTAAGTACGCCCATTTACATATCACTCATCGTTTAAATTTGCTGAACTGAATTTCCACTGACGCTGGGTTACCTGTAGTAAAGGTTATAGTTCCTTGCCCACATGTCGGCTAGAAGTATCGATATTGTGGGGCTATACAGGTATTGTTTGTGGGCTACCTATAAGAAACGATTGTTCATATTACGTGTAATTCTTGAAAGAAAGAGCTATTGCTTGTGGTTGTAATCTATAAACATTTGTATCTAAAATATAACTTTACCTGCAATGTGTAATATAACTTAAAATTATTAATCAGATCTCTTGTAGCATATTTCCAGTCAAATATCATCAAATAGTACTAGGTGATATATAAAACTAGATAGCGTATAAATGTACATTGCTGTTTTTATTTGTTTCTTGAATTTTTACACACATTAATTATCAATCGGGTCTGTTAGAACATATTTGTGGTAAAATATCGTCATATAGCGGGATATATGAAACTAGGAAACTTACATATGTACCCTAGTAAATGTACACTGCTCTATTTTTTCTTCAATTTTTACACTCATTAGCTTATTTAAATTTATGCAATTATGATTTATTTATTTATTCATTTCCTAACATTTAATGTATCTGTTTATTTGTTTACCTAATGTGCTATCACTATTCCGCATTTTCTTATTTATTGTAAATAAAGGTAGTTATTGCTGTTATCTCGTTCCTGGATATCGGAAGATTAACTCTGTGCCGCCTAGCAGTAGTTTTCCATTACACAATACACACAATTCTTAATCTAAGATCAAACTCGGTTCTCCTCTGTGACATTTTTTTAAGGTATCTCAAAGAACTACTTTCTTAAATTTAGGTACCGCGTTGTTACGGTTTTGGGATCAGTACGTTACAAAATATACTTTTAAAATAAAAACATTCTGATTAACATCCTTTGATTAAAATTCAGCATATTAAAAGTAACTATATGGATAATTTAGAAGAATTCTCAAACACAACTTAGGTTACAAACTTGCAACGTCTTAGGCCGAAGTTGTATAATTTTAATTGCTAAAAAAAGCCGTATTGTTTTCGCTTTTGCAAAGAAGGCGTTATGATTTCCCTGCCATTTTTAAATTGATTTTAAGAAATCTTATATAATGTTGAAGGACTTCATATGGGTAAGTTCAAAGATAATATTAATAGCTTGAATAAAGAATTTTTAAACGATCAAGTTTACATCAAAGTCCCACTGGTTGCCTATTAAGGTAGATTCCTGACATAGCGCTAACGACCCTTCCTTTATATTCATCATCAAAATAGGAGTTTAATATTTCATTTCAATTTAAGTAACAGTACATCAAGGAAATGCTTGTATATATACGAAATTATACATGCTTTTAGGGCATACCTAATTTACTTTGCATTTAATAAATAAATACTTTATTGTACTCTGTTCAATACAAATGTCCTCTTATTACGTGAAATAAGAGGCATTCGCTGTTTAACGTTAATTTCCATTGTATCGTTGATGTAGTCAAAGGTTTTCAGAAATTCAAAAGATAAAGTAAACACGTAAATATATCAAATATCTTGCAAGGTTGCTTCTAACATAGCAGAGTACATATACGTCCAAGTAGTAGAGGCAACAGTCTATCAATCCAATATGCAATTCAGTGCCAACAACAATTCGTTTGCTTTATGGAGCAATTATTTTATTATTTTTATTTCAACTACTTAGATAATTATAAAGTACTATTTAAATGAATAGAATCGCCATAAAAATTCCAGTTATATCTTTCATTCCGTTTGATAACAACAATATCTCTCAATTCTGCATGAATTACAGTGAATTGGACAATGATGCTAGTTTTCATAGGGTGCCAGTGTTGCATTTGGATTAATTAATCTTCCTTGCATTGCCCAAGGAGTTACTGCCATTAGTTACGTGTACGAGGGCAGATCTTTGTATAATCTATCTAGCTATGAAAACAAGAAGTGACAATCGCCATGGTTTGATACCAACTTACTGCGACATTTTTCCATTTACTTGGCACGTCTTATTCAAATCAGACAAAAATTCCATTTTCTGCAGAGGATTAAGTATGAGAAAATTAGCGAAATAAAGCTTGAATTTAGAAGCGTTATAAAATTCTTAACAAAAGTGGGAAATGGATCAAAAGTTATTTATAAAAGGAGGATCAGCGTATATGATGAAGACACGCCATCTTGTTTCACAGTAAAATTTTGGTGTAAGCAATTTCGATGGAGCAGAGAATCAACTCAAGATGATCCAAAATGTGGAAAGCATGTGGAACCACGAAGCATCAAAAACATCCAAACAGTTGAAGATTTGGTTTTGTCATATCGAGAAATAAAGGTTCAATAATTGCTAATGAATTAGAAATATCAGAGACAACAACCTTAAAAATTCTGCATGAAGATTTGGATATAAGTAAAGTCTCTGCAGGTTGGACTCCAAAACTGCTCACTCCCTAGCAAAAGTTGTGTAGACGAGAAATTTGCAAATGACAAGGACTATTTTTCAAAATTCATAACTGGTGATGAGACGTGGGTATATAACTGGGATCCACCAACTAAGCAAGAATGTATTCAATGGGTATACAAAGGATCCCCACCACCAAAGAAGGCAAGGACGCAATCTTCATCAGCAAAACTAACGGCTGCAATATTTTGGCTTGTTGGGGGAATCTTGTTGATTGAATATATGAAGATAGGCACTACTATTACAGATGTATGTAAGGATACAATTAACCATTTAAAAGCAGCTATGCTGTTAAAAAGGCCATGTAACCATGAACAGAAGATTATGCTGCTTCATGACAACTGCAGGATGCATAAAGCTCGAAAAGTCGAAGAAGAAATCCGCGATGGGAAATCCACCCTACAGTCCCGTTTGGACACCAAGCGACTATTAGTTATTCCCTAAGCCTTTGCTGGGGCAACTCTTTTCTTATGTGACAAGCTAAAACAAACTATATAAGAGTTTTTTCCAGACCTACCGAAAGAATTTATTTTGTAGGGTATAGAATTACTGGGGAAACGTTGATCTAAATGTATAAATGTTGGAAAATAATTATTCTTTTGCTTTCAATTGTTTTCTTTCATAGCTAGGTAGATTACATAAAAATCTCCCCTCTGATAATAAAAATTTAGGAGACGTAAAATATAACTGAAATCTTTCGCTGTCTCCCTAAAAAGCAATACTTTGATCACGATTAAATTCAAGTTAAAGTTAAGGTTATGAATGTTATTTGAGTATCCTGCCGTTTTCTTATATACTTTGAATAATTTTATATCAGAAATCCCCAATAATGCAGTATAAGTGTTACCCATTTATTTATTTATTAATATCTGTTTTCCATCTGAGGTTGCACAAGAGGTATAATAGTGTAAATAGTAATTTCTTTTGCTATAATAGATTAACTTATATTCGAACTAATTATATCAAAAGCTCTTAACAGTTGCAAATAGTGCTAGCATACTCAATGCGTGCGTTACAAAAATAATAAAACAAAAAAACAGGATTAAAGATTTCCTGAACGTAATTCATCATTTTACGCTTCAATTTGCTAACGGTCCGTTTAATATTTTAGAATGTTTACGATGGCTACTAAGTCTCGTCTGAAATAATCGACATATTTTTGAACTGTTGGATAATCTTTTCTGCATATGTCACATTGATTTCCTTCAGATTGTTTCAATTGATAATCAATGACGTTAGACAATTTCATCTCTTTCATGGGCGAACAATTTCATTATCTTTACGATTATTATGCATATGCGTGAAGTATAAAATCGTTTGGAAACGTTTCTCCGCATACTTTATACACTTTTTACGAATAATTTTGTATTGTAATATCGGTTTTCGGACTACACAGACATGTAAATTTCACGTTGCCAATATTACAACTAATATTTCCACAACATTCACTTCTACATGTTTTAGAATCACGCTTCAAAGCGTCACCGTAGAAGATAGCTTACTTCACCTCTTAGAAGTGAACACGCGCTTACATGAGATCCAAGCAGAGCGGTAAATATGACAACCTGAAGGAAAATGCGATTAAAGTCTACTTTTATAACTTGCTTAGCGCAAAAATCCATTATAATTCGAATGAAATAAATTTTAATTCCCTGTCAGTTCCAAACTTTCCTCCGGTCTCTTTACGAGAGGGGAAGTAGAACTTATTAGGTATGTCAGTTGAACGAACTTGTAAAGCTCTCAGTCATGTCGCCTGAGCTTGGTTTTGACATGGTATGGTGACAATTTTATTTCAGACCAAAGATTATTCGCATTTCTCGTCAATTTAGTGTATCAAGTTCGCAAATAGGTTTTGATATGTTGCTGTACCGCTATACATCTAGAACTTGGAGGGAGTGAATCTATACTATCGCCGTATATATCTGATATATGGGCGGATAGGCCCAGAATGCGCTAATACTATCTACCATCTCTTCTTAGTTAAGGGTTTCTTTCTCAAGTTAATATTTAAAAGAAAAACTAAAATGAGAACATTTAACTGAAATTATTTACTTATGTTTTAAGTAAGATTGACAATGTGTAACGAAAATTACATTTTTATTTAATCTAAATATTTCTTTTCATACCACTCGTTCGTAACCACATTGATACTGTAGCCATCAGTTTACAGATTTCCTAAATTAATGAAAGAATAAATGCAATGTTTTATTAATAGGGTAATGAATAGTATTTGTTTCTTGCAATGCAACAGAAACAATAGGTACCTTCAAAACAAAATTGAAACCTCGTGGATTTGTAAAAAAGTTCAATGGAGGAACATTGAACCTCCCTTGATATGCCCTAGACAATTTGGGGTGCCCTCAAATATTAAGACAAGTAATCTAATAATTTAAAATGTCTTCACCCAAATTTATATTTTTTTTTATTTTAATTTGACAATTGTTTCGGTAATTTTAACTTTTGTTAAAAAAGTAATA
>JAHWXV010143530.1:0-14967 GCA_024586415.1 Phrixothrix hirtus
AAATGCCTTTTGTACCATTTCAGGTTAAAAAATTGTTTACTTTTATTTCTCTTTGTTTTTTCAAATTATTTTTGAAATAAACATTTTTTTAGAACTCAGTATGTTTTTTACCCCATTTTATTATAATAATAAATTAAAAAATATTGCATACCAGTATGCATATTTGGTCAAAAGAAGGCATATAAGTGCCTATTTTAAAGGCAAACAAGGCATATATATGCGCATATTTTGGCTGTATTTAAATGCATATGTTCCGCCCCCTAGTCATTATTAGTGCAGCTTTCTGCTATTTTAAAAAAGTGAGAGAAGGATATGGAGAAGAGTAGGTGAAATGTCAAAACCTGAGACCAAAGCAAAAAGGTCCGCTTTTTTAGAAATCCGACCCCCCCCAAGAAAGATTTCTACGTACGGCCTTGCTATAATAAGAAAGAATATGCTCCTTGTGGTGTTTAATATAATTGCTTAAAGTAAATAGTTAATGCCATGTCAGTGAAAATAGTGAGCTGTTGGTTATGATAGTCCTTACTAATACATTCTTATGCTCAAGTTGAAGTTGCATACATTTAGAGTTAAAATGCGGCGGCGTATGGTTCTTTAATTTTGAAAGATTTACTAAAGACCCCGCTGCAGCAGAGCTGCACGACTTTGACCAATCTATCAACCAGATAAGGCTTTAGCGATTGATCTGTTGCTGCAATCCGATCTGCCATGCTGGAAATTATTGTAAAAAATGGTGTTCAGTATCATAACTGGGATAACAAAAGGACTCGGTAACGGAATATTATAGTTCAGTAACTTTGTAGCATATTTTGTAATGCCAACATGCCAACATGCCTCTATATAATAATGTTAGAGAGGTTCTAAATGTTGCATTATAGTTTCAAATACCTTAAAAACGAATAGAATTTGGATACTGTTTTATCGCAAATAGGAAAACTATAACCTAACAACAAAAACAGTTTTAGAGGGTATTTAAATATTTTAAAAAATGTTCGTCATTTGCAATATATTTTAATTGATCAATTTATTTATATAAAGACTTGACTTGATTATATGATCGCCCAAGGTTAGAAAAATGATATTTTCAAGATATATTCATATAAAAAAAATAGGTTTTAAGAAAATTTTTAAAATAATCGTCTCAATATTTTTTAATAACTTTTTACTAAAGAGCAATATTTTAATCCCCTTATATTTGTTTGAAGATTTGTTGTCATTTTCATAGTAAGCGAGTAGATACATATTTATGTTGTTTACAATTTTGTATCCGTATAATAACTTAACGCATACTATTCACTGCCATCTAAAAAGACGGCAGACTGGTAACCACACCTACAAATTGGCAGTATTGATAAAAATTAAATGATACTAATTTCTTTACCATAAGTGTCACATACAAATAACGTTTATAAATAATAATTAAAATAATGTATTGCAATTTAAATTTGTTTATTTATTGCAGAAAATGAATTATAAAATTTTTAATTTAGCGTTTGTTAAAGCGATGTCGATTTTTAAATTAGAATTAGTTAAAATGCTAGATATATAATGAATCTAAAGACATGCCTATGGTAGACGTCTTGTTCTTTTCGTTAGGGAAAAATACATTAGCAATAAATTCCCTACGTTTTTAAGTTTTTACCGCCTTGAATACACGCCTTTTCGATGGTACTGCATTATTTCATTTTTTAATGCTACTATAAATACCTACACTAACGGCGCACCTATGTATATGTTGCACGTATAGTAGTATTGAAACGTAAGAAATAAAAGTGTACAAGTAAGAGCAATATTTGAAGTAGCTTCCCTACTCAGGAATTATCCTGAGATGTCTTGAGTACGTGACTGAAATATTGCTAAAAGAGGCGAGACCGCTCCTATGATGTAGCTAATACGGCACCGTTACCGATTGTTTGTTTCCCTGCTATGTAACAAGTCGCGAAACAACTATGTGTCTGCTACGTGGCCCTATCAAGTGACAAAACACTTTGTAGTGATGCAAATAGCAGCTTCTACGTGGCAATTACTAAAATTATTGCTCAAGCGGATTAATTGTCGAAATGAAAGGCAATGTATTTATTTTATATAATTCTTTTCAGATTAAAAGCTCATATAATTTACATTTCTAAGAAAATGGGGTAAGGCAAATCTAAAGTTTCTCAGAGTTGGCTCGTAAATTTTTTAAAATAATTGCAAGAGCACATAGTAAATTATTATTGGTAATTAAAGATTTATTTGTGCAGTTGTAATGAATTTCTGAATCAAAACGGGATACGAAAATAATTGTAAATATTCGATTGATTATTTCAATGTTTATGCACGTAGCAAAGGTTACTTGGATTAGTTCGTTCATAAAACGGTCTTTTATCGCTCTCAATGTTTTATATTGGCAGTAAAAGTGTAAATTTGGTATTTAGTAATGGCATTGTGACATCCTTGTGGATAGAGGCCCAGGTAAGAAAGATGAGGGAATTGAATAAGATTATTGTGTTTCTGGCATGGACAACGAAATATAGTGGAAAGTTATCCTGGAAAAACCCAAGTTTTTTAATTATGTTATTTGTTGATTAATACCGTAGGTCATAATTATCATGTCTATACATTTTGTATATAACTTAAGGTACAATGTAGCAAGGGCTCTCTGTTTTTAGTTACTTTTATTAGGATAAACCTTGTCAGTATACAGGATTGGTGACATTTTGTTAACTCTAATTTATTTGTAAACATCTTGTGCAAGCAGGATACATTTTTTCTAAAGGTAGCGTAGTTTCTGCTTTAATGAGTTGATCCTGGTGGATAATGAAACTAGAACATTATCATTACAATATATTTCACCTTAAAGAAATCGAACATGCGTTCTCCAATTTTCTATCGAGAGCTGTTTTACAATTAATTAAAGCTAGAGAAGTTTATATGGTTAATTTTAATTTACACTATTAAAATTTAGTTATACGTCAAAATGATTGACATAGCCAACCGTTGTCCTTTAAAATATTCTGTCCGGCGTGCAAACAGTGCTGAGCAGTTTAAATATGTCCAATATAGCAAGCCTAGTTTAGAGGTGGGGCAGTATTTGTGGAAACAGTTTGTACCGAAGTATTTACGTGCCATAATTTTAAAACTATATCAAGATAACTCCACCTTACGTGACACAGGTATCTATAAAACGCGAACACCTAAAGAAAAATCATTTTTAACTAATATTAAAATCTGTTTTTATGACATATGTTCATCAATGCCTAGTCTACTATATATAAGCCGAAGCATAAATACAAAACTACCTATTCGATTAATCCTACGCCGTTAGTAACAACACAATAGCTGATGGTTGGTATGGAAGTTGTGAAACTATTATCCCATAACTTCCAAGGGTACAACAATGTTCTAACCATTCAAGCAAATGCGGTTTGTTTTTTCCACTACCATCACTCCCAATGTCGTTCGGAACGTTAGACAGCTGGTCTTTCTCGTTCTTGCTATATCGATAATTATTAGTTGTGGTAATGGTTATGAGTTGCGAAGTATAAATGTATAGAAATTATGCAGTAAGAACAGGGCTAAAGTTTTATTTACTGTTTTTTTACTAATCGCAGGCTAATTCAACTGAAAAGGCTAACCAAATACCAAGTAATGTTATGAGATTATACTAGAGACAGTTATAGAATTTGGGATAAATGTGTGGCTAATATGCACGGCGCTACTCGAAGTTCTGCTCATGGGATCCTTAAAATGTCACCATATCTTGTCAATATTTGGCATAAAGTTGTATTAAAAAGAAACAGGACTGCACTGGTTACTAGTAATAGATACGGATTTAAATCGTTAGTGGTCTGTACCTAAGTCTATTGTACGTCAGTTTACCAAATCTCGTTGAACTTTGCTAACTATAACGCGACCTTAAAACGATTTAGTAACGTAACTATGAAACTAGTTTGTGATTTTAAAATGGACTTGAAATTTGAACGCAGATAAAATATTAGGGACTTACGGGTCTGTTAGGTTAGGCAAAACTGCTACAGAACTATTGAAAATATTTCGCCGCATTTATGGCAATGATGCTGTGAGTCGAACTCGGGAATTTAATGGACGGCTCGTTTTAAAAATTCCCAAGGGCTATTAGGAAATGCCGGTAAGTCTATACGGTCAAGCAACAGTAAAGCTCGCGAAATTGTGGAAAAGTTAGTAAAATTGTTCGCTAGAATTGCTGAATAACTACACAGAATGTTGTTGATACAGTTTTAATTTCATATGGAACAGCTAAAGCTAGCATTACCGGCAATCTGAGCATGTGTCGTATTTCTGCGAAGTTTGTGCCCTGACTTTTGTCACTTGGCCAAAGGAATTAGAGCGTTAATATTTTTGAATACCTCCGCCATCGCGTAAGAGGTGATCTCACATTCTTGTCACGGATCATCGCGGGTGACGAAAGCTAGCTTTATGGTTACAGTTCGGAGAGCAAGCTCCAATTATCTTACAGTCCTCTGTCTTCGTGATCTAATATGATAGGGTAAGTCAGAAGTGCAACCAAAAGCATGGGGATCACTTTTTGGCATTAACGAGATAGTGAATCAAGAATGCATTCCCACTAACTAAACAGTTAATTCTGCCTTCTATTGTGATGTGTTGGGGCGACTGCGTGAAATTGTGCATCGAATGAGACTGTAATTATAGCAAAATAAGGACTAGCTCTTGTAACTTGACAACGCTCCCGTACACAGCTTTTGCCATACGAAAATTTTTGACAGCACACCGGATGACAGGTATGTCTCGTCTTCCATATTCAACTCATTTAGTCCCCTGTGATTTCTTCTTAATCACGGAAATTATATAGAAGCTCAATATATGTGACACGAGTGGGAAGGACAACTTCAGGTGCCATTCCCGACATGGTAGAAGCACGGAATGGTTGTGGTAAAGCAGGAGAGGACTATTTTGAAGCGAATTGAGGACAAACATAAATTCTGTGATAAATAAAATATTTGAAAACATATTCTGGTTTCTTTTTGATACCCTTTCGAATGTGTGTTAATCTAGATATGTGTTATTTAGAACATTGTGTAACTTGACAGTAATAAGATTCTTATTGTTCATGATATCCATCGCTTATTCTTGTACACATATAACAGCTACAATTTCAGCTTGCAATGGACCCTTCGACTGTTTAGACGGGTAGTTTCAGCGGGACTAGTGCCAGTAGTTGATAGCAGCTAACAGATGGAATATAGTTATTGAACACTTACTTTGCAATACTAGCTTTTCACTTAGGACCAGTATTACAGTATTGGTTTAAGCTTCGATTTATTAAAACTGTGTTTAATACTTATGAAAGCAATTTTATAGGAATAAAGTGAAGTTTAGGGAAACGCAAGTTTAAACCAATGCTGTAATACTGGCCACTAGGGTTCTATTTGATAAACCTTATTTTTGTCCGCATTGCTGCTGTATCAATTCAGGTGAGCTAGATTTTAAGTGATGTTTAACCTGTTTACTTGATTAAAAATGTTTGAAGGTTTTTAATACTTTTTATCCACTTTTACCATTTTGGAATCTTTTCGGGAAGCCTTTGTTTATGGAATGTATATTTTAAATTTTTTTCAACTTGTTTTCTTTAAACGCTTAACAGAATGTACTAGTTATATTTGCGCTAATGTAGTAATTGCTATTTTTTTTTTGGTTTTGTAACATTGACTTAGAGTTCGTTTTTTAAAAAATATAGCAATTTATGATTCTGTGACCTTTATTTTTACCTTGAAGGTCATTTACTTTAATTACTTGCAATATTTACTTTCTTTGTTTAATTTAATTCAATTATTGAGACAGTAACATTTTAGGTATTTATTTGAGTAAAATGGATAACGCACAAATATGTATATTTTTCTAAAATCTAAGTTCTTTGCCTATTTCCAACTTTCCAACTTCAAACCTTTGGTATATATGTATAGTTCTATTACTATTCATATACAGGACTACGTATTACAATGCGAATTCTTTCATTTTTGTTTGTCTTACAGATTCCTAGATCACAGTTTTAATCCAGCTTACCCGTAGATGGAGGCGCTAGTATCTAATTTTGTAAAAATCTTAAACAGCGGCATTATTTGGATACCTTCTTAAGTTTGTTACGTATTTGCAATAATTTTACTATTGCAGTCACGGATTTCAGTGCAGTGGTTTAAGTTAACCTACATGCGCTTGTAGTTTGTGTACTGGTTTTCGGATGCTGATGACCAGCTTTACCGTTACAACGCCCTAGATCGGTTTAATTTGCATCAATTTTCAACCAATTTTTGACCTGGTCATGAATTTTCTCCGTACGTTCAGATTTCGCTGCAATTCAGATTCTTTCATAGAATCATACCTAATTTCAACTATCAGATTTTTTCTGGTATCTTTAGCGGTCGATGCACATAAAATTGGCGCAGTAAGCTTTGTAAATTCTCGCTAATGAACTATTACCTATGCAAGATATGCACACAGAATGACATAGTATAGCTCTTAAAAGTTGGCGTTCGTAAACTATTTCCAATGTTGTGTGTACTCGCAGAATGATGCAGCATAGATATTTGAAGATGCTTCCGGTGAACTATTCGCGGTGTAGGCTACAGAAATAGGTATTATGATTCTTTGAAGAGGTATCTGGTGAAGGATTTCTAACGAACGGTGTACACACAAAAGAGCGTACGATAGTTCTCCGAAGATCGTTCTGGTGAATTATTTCCGGTGCAGGGAGTACAAGCAGAAAGACGTATCATTCTATGAAAATGGCTCTGGTAAACTGTTTGAGGTGTAAGGTATACACACAGAAGAGCGTATGATAGTTCTCTAGAAATGACTCTAGTGGACTATTTCTGTGCCAAATGATTTAATATAATTCCTTGACAATTTACGTAGTGAACTATTTCCGTTGCAGGGTGTAAACCCAGAAAAGCGTAGCATAGTTCTGCCTTTGAGGTAGTTTCGGTCCTTATTCGTACTCAATTTGGCGGTAATGGGAAGTGTCATTGACCCTTTCACCTGGGAGATATTGCTTAATTTTGTGTTTCATCAAAATTCAACTTTTTGGACTAACTTAAAAGTTGCGCTTTCACGGGTTGTATATTTCGCTAAAATTTGCTAATTTTTGGCAAGTCAATTAATGGCCTATTAATTTATTAAGAACACCGACTTTTTTCTAATGCGAATTCCTGTGTGAAATTTGTTTGAGTATTGAAAATAATCTCAATTCACTTTTAATTTTATCTTTCTTCTTTAGAATAATGCTTAAACACAGACTTGCTAATAATTCTTATCGATTACGTTTAATAAATTTAATTTGTATTTCTACGAAATCCGCCTGCAGTAGTCGCAGGTGTTTATAAAATTTCTTATCTTATGGATTTGGGCGTTGTTCCTTCAATAAAGTTTGTTGTCTAACGGTTTGTTTTTAATCCTTTTATATTAATTATTTTTATTTAGTTTTAATAATTTTTGCATTTTCAGAATATTTTAAATAATACCTTCAGTTAATTGTAATAATTTTAATAATTTTTTCATACAATTTTATATAAGAGTTTGTGTCAGTTATTTACATAATTAGTACGTTTTAATTTGTAGAAACTGCTTTATATTAGGCATGTCTTTAAAATTGTCTCTGTAATAACTAGCGGTTCACATTTTGATCTAACACAACCCAGCAGTTTCGCTTTTATTAGCGGGAATCTAGTTTTGAACGTTGTAATGCATTGAATTTATGGTTTATTTGACTAATTTGTACTTTAATGTTAGAAGCGAATTCTCATATTTAAACAATGTTCACAGCATTCCTTCTAAAAGCCTGGAATTCGTAACTAGGTATTAACAATGCGCCTTTCAAGTTATTTATATCAGTTTAAAGAGATTTTTAATCAATATAAGTTATGTGACAGTGATAGTGCAACAAAATTGCTTTTTTATGGATGCACCGCTCAGCATACAGAACGTTATAGATAAGACAGTGTGTTTAGTGTTATTTAGTCTAGAATAATTGTGTGTAGTAAACAAGTTCAGAACAAGTTGCATTTAAGTCTTCTATAAACTACATTATTTGATATATAAGATTATATTTTTGTAATAAACTACATTAAAGCTTAACTTATATACAAAAGATAGTGTTAATTATATAAGTGAATTTTTGAAACATCTTTCTGTATAGTATATGAAACGAATAATTTTATTTTTATAAAAGCGAAATTGTAAAGGCTTAGACAAAAATACATTATATTATCAAATCATTATTTATAAAGCTTGACAGATAGATGACCATATAACATAAAAGGACGTGTATACTGAGAAGGTTGTCAGTTGCTATTTAATTGTTATTTAATTTTAATTATTTCACATCTACTCTAATGATCAATGTCACTTATTTTGTTATCTAAAGAATATATACAACATAAACGAACATTATAAATGAGTATGACTAATTACTGTGAATATACTCATTTATACCATATATTTCATTGTATATTAAAACACTAAACTATATTTAATAATAAAATAAAAATTGTTTTTCGCACAACGATCTTTAGGTATATTCCGTATTATTAAGAAGCAAATTTTGATTTTGAGTAAAATAGTAAAATTAGTTACACCTAACATTATAAAGTTGTGAGTAACACATTAGAGAAATTAAGAGTCAACCTGTAGGATTAATGGTATTATATTATAACAACTATGTATTATATTTAAAATAGTAAAAGCTGCAAGAAATTCTAGACGAAAGTCTCATTTCAATAGACCAAAAAATTTAATAAAAAAAAATCGATATGTAGACGTAAACAGGTACCTATGCAATTCGGAATGTGACCTTATTGTAGAACATCTGCCTGACAAAGCTATATCAAGGTACGTGACTGTACAACTAATTCTTAACTGAATTTTTAGAACTTTAATATATTGCTCTTTATAAACCGTTAGGCCTTCTTTTTAACCAAATAACTAAAAATAATTATACTCTCGTTATTTTATCTTTATGCATAATACATGAAGATGACATTTAATTTTCTTTAGAAATAATACAATATTAAAGTTAAATGGAATATCTCCCGGAGTAATTTGTGTATTACAGTATCTTATAATAAATTGCTTGGGTGTGCATGTGAATGATCACGTACATAAAGTAAAGTGAAAATTCGTCTTCGCAGGTCTTGATTTATGTAATTCACTCTATGAATTTACACGTACATCCTTTTTTTTAGTAATTAAACTGGATGTAATGCTCATGTTCTAAAAGTTTGGTTTATTATGAATTTAATATTCTGATTAAATTAGAATTTGGTGCTTTTGAATTCCTTCGCTTACAAAATAACGAAAGTTGTAACAGAGACAGATCTATGTATAGTTATTACTTGACGTATTAAAAAATATGCATATTACGTGCGGTAAACATGTTACAAAATAACGTTAGCAATAAAATTGTGCATTTAAGTGACCCATAAACTGGGATAATACTGTTTCTAGTATAGTAAAACGTTTATTTGTAGACAAATGAAGGATACACTGAGAAAAGCGACTTATTTGAAAACAGCAAATGAACTAATTTCTTTTAAAATTGTTAAGTATTCTTTTAAACAAGCGCATGTACTTCATATAAATTAAAATTATTCAAATAATTATTCACGATTACCTAGTGATAAAAAGACGACGTTGTTTGAACTAAAGAAAATATTATATGAAATAGCGGGGTAAGATAGTTAAAATTTTTGTTGGCTTTATTTTTAACACACGAAAAAAGTTTTCTTGCTTTTATATTCCCGTTGGCTTATTTAAATGAATTTTTGCGCTTCCGGGACTAAAATGTCACATCTGGTCACCTGTTTCTATGACTGAAGTAACATTTTTAATATCAAGGGATTAAAACCTTCCTTTGGTTCCAAGGAAGTTAAATCCTGTATAAACAAAGTAAATCCATGGCAAAAACAAAAATTAACCCATAAAAGTTATATAATTCTGAAAGCGTTGCTATAGCTCTTCGTAAATAAAATTTAAATAGCATTTTCTGATAAGTCGAATGATTTATCAATGTCAAAATTAAGCAATTTCACTTTCTTCGTTTCTTTCGATTTCGAGTCATTCGAAAGTGCAAAAAATAATGTATGTACCTTAGGACTAAAGTGTTTTTTAATCCCTCGTTACCACTTGGAAGATAAACTTCTTTCTCGAGATCAAAGGAAGCACTTTAGTCCCTTTATATATAATATATTATTTTCTTCGATTTATGTAACTATTGAATTAAAGTAAATAAATATTTCTTTGAGTGAAATTATATTCGGCTTGTTGCGTATGTATAAAGCATTACACCATTACTCTTAGAATTGGTTTAGCGAGAAATATTGTGAAATCTTTCAAGGTGCAGTGAAATTATTGAAATGAATTCCAAGATTAAAGTAACGCTACTTGCTAATGAAATTTAGAAATGTCCTTGATGTTAATTTCACGCCAACGAGCATGAAAGTATTAGTATAATACAACTTCATTTTTGTTTAGCTATTATTGATATATAAATAAGGCGTTTTTAATATTTCTCCTGAAGGTATTGTTTTATATTTTTTCGTTACGAGTTTAAAATAAATCTCATTTGCAATAATGCAAGGTACGAATGCCCTCTCGTTATGAATCTAAAGAATGCCAAGTTCTTATTCGAACCACTGCATGAATCACAAGATATCATAAGGTCCTTTATGTCGTGATCTAGATAATGTTAAGAGAGCATGAAGAAAACTTCCTTACTGCCTTTCTTAGTCACTGTTTTCGGATACAAGAAAAGCACGCTTTTAGATGTGGACAAATCGCGTATATTGAAAATAAACATAAAGAGTTGTCTCTTGTAATAAGCGTCATTAGTTGGTATGTCTGGGGTGGAAGATTTTTTGCAACATCTAAACATATTGCCTCTTTAGTTGGGGGTCTCTGGGAAACCCTCTTGCTTTCTCGCTTATTTAATAAAACACGGCAGCTTTTATTTTATGTACTTTATTTAATACTCATATGTGTTTTATTTCTATTTTAATTTTTTCAACCTAATTATGCTTGTATCTTGCTGTGTGCAACGTACTTTAGCTAAATACTTATTACAGGTACTGCGTGCATCTAATCGGAGATATAGATTTTTAAATTTTCGGACAAATTGACGTTTGATGAATCCATTAGACTGTAGACTGTACTTCTTCGCAGAAATAACTTTATATGATTCCGTATAGAATGAAACGGTTATTGATGTAGTTAGCATGGTCTATTTGTATTGAGACCGCTTTTGTTATTTGGTATAATTCGATTGCATTTGAAACTAACTAAAACTTGTGCTTTGCACCTAGCTATGCTATGGATTGACATAAAAGTTGTTCTGAATAATCTACTAACTGTTAATAATTATAAATCTATATTTATGTAGCTGCGTTGAATCCAGTTTCCTCTTCAGATTTTCGTGGCCGTCTTCTAGTAATTAGTAATACACTAATAAGGCTATATAAGCATAAATTCTGCATGCTAATAGATTCCATCATGTTAACTGCCTTTAATATACCGTTTCGTTCACTTTCAGTATATCGTGAAAGCAATTTTGACGATCATTGCTTACTACAACTGTTCTGACAGCAGTCATACTTTCGCACGTTCAGCAACCCCGTCTGTAACTAGCTTTGAAACCTTATACACATATCTCATATCCAGGCCACTGCTGATAATAAACCTCGACTTGGTCAAGCGCACCGTCAAACTTTAATATTTCTAAAAGCCCCTTTGGTGCAATATTGGGACAAAATCCAGTATTTCCGAAACAGATTCCCTGTATATTGAAATCAAAGTTGATACCAGCCGTGTTCATTAAGGATTTTTTGCTAATTTTTGATTAATTTTCCTGCATCTGACGTTTAATCAGGTCTCCATAGAATACACTGCTACATAATAGGGGCACATTAAAAAAGCAATCTATCAAATAGAGCTACATTCTTACTTTCTGTTATTTTAATATTGTAGAAAATGACTAGATTCTGATAATTTAATAAGGAAAAGTGTTAAAGCAACAGTAAGAAAAATACGGAAGGCATTAACTCAGTTACAAGAATTCCAGTCGATTTGTGAAATTCCTTAAATGGCATCAACACGTTCATTACAAATGGCGATATCATATGTGGATTTATTAATGAAACTGCTTGGCATCTGATGGATAAAGCCGGAAAACCAGAAGCTACTTTAGTAAGTGAAGAAGGAAAAGTTAAACCCGACGGTATATCGCTTATTATTATTATAACGGATGGCACTTGGTCGAAGCGATCTTACAGAACTATTTACAACGCTGCATCCGTTGTAGGTGTTCCCGTTGGCCAACGAACCAGGTATATTTATTAAATACTGTATTTGCTTACGCGTTCCACCCAAATATTGTAATCCATCTATACATAACTGTTTTAAAAATTGGAATAAACTTTCCACAGCAATGGAGTTGGATATTATTTGTGAAGGTTTTAAGTGTAGCATAAAAATGCACGATATGAAATAGGGATATCTCGTAGGCGATGGTGACAGCGGCATTATAGGGCAATTGAGTGAAGCACGTCCGTATAATAGTCGTATGGTTCAGAAGATGGATTGTAGGACTCATATATTGAGTAACTTTTGCACCAAGTTTCGAAAATGAACGTTGAGGAAAATTAGTTCAAAGAAAATGGAAGCTTCTATAGTATAAAACACTACTTTGAATAATGCCGTCAAGTGCTTAAGAAGTGGTGTTCAAGGAACCGCAAAGATGCACGTATATCTCCTAAGGGAAAACGTTTACAACTTCAAATGGCGAATTTATATGAATCTAACCATATTTTAGGGCAATACGTGTCTTGTTTAAAATATTTTTGTAATGGAGCAGAAATTGACCAAGACGAAAAGCTTGAATCCAGACATGAAATATTTCAATTTACATTATAGCAGTTGCTGATAGCGAAGCCAGAATTTCTGAGGGTCTAATATTAAATATAGACAAGAAAGCTGCCGAATATTATTTGTAGGTGGGAAACGCATCTACTTTTCTGGATGATAATCATACCAAATAAGTTGCGAAGCCGCTTGAATAAATTATTGTGCTAGCCCTGGTATATCAACAAGAAAGTTCTATATATACAAAACGATACATTTCCAGTGTGCGTTGTAATCAAGAAAGACGATAGTGTAGAAAATCAATGTCTCAACGTAAGAAGATCTATCTAAGGAAAATTTTTCTAAAAAATCAGGTGTGAGACAACACACGACTGTCTCTTATCTAATTGAAATTTAATTTCAATTTATTGACCCTAGTTACTTTCCTATACACCTTAAATGTAAACTCTAAAATTAATTTAAAAGCTTAAATAATTAATCCATTTATAAAATCCTTTATATGTATAATAAGAGCTTTATAATTAAGTTTTAAACCCATTTAAAGCAAAAATAATTTATAGATTTAAATAAAAAGTAATTAAGTATGTAAGTAATGCACATAAATCACTAAAATATTAATTTATTCTTATTTTGGGGACGATAATTAGAACGGTTACCCATCAAAGCTACTGGACAGAGAACACGTTGCTTAACTCTATAACTATACAACACACTACAACAAATTTTCGCATAGAAAATAATTCATTCATGTAACATGGCATTTTAGTCAAGAAACATGTTGAGTTTAAAAAAATCGTTAAATCCGTTGTCGTGAAAATTGTGAAAAACCTGAAAATCAAAAGAAAAAGCGGCACTTCCGGCTATTAGATTTTAATGGAATTCCTACCAGGAGGTGGCAATGTAGTAATAAACTTATATGTAAAATTATACTTTCCTAGGATGTCTGGTTTTCGAAATATATTGACCACATATGTACACACACACACACACACACACACACACACACACACATAAACACCAATACACACACACACACGCATACATGCACGCTCGTACTCACGCACGCACACACGCACGCTCGCACGCTCGCACGCTCGCACGCTCGCACGCTCGCACGCTCGCAGGCTCGCACGCACACGCACGCACGCAATCACACACGCACGCAATCACGCACGTACGCACGCACGCACTAGGTTCGCATGCACGCACACAAGTACAAGCACACGCACTCGCACTCGCACTTGAACTCGCACGCGCACGCGCACGCGCTCTCGCGCGCGCAAGCGCGCACTCGCGTACGCGCACAGGCACGTGCTCGCACACGCACACACCCACACGCACACCCACACGCACAACCACGCACACACCCACACGCACAACCACGCACACACCCACACGCGCATAAGTACACGCACACCCACACGCACGCGCACACCCGGACACACGCACACGCACATACTCACGCACGCACACACGCACCCACATACCCGCACACAGCACAAACACACCCACACACGCGCACACGCACACGCACGTACCCACTTCAATTTCTAAAAACATGTTTTTTGGACACAGGGGACTTAAAAACGTGTATTTCCGCTAAAAATTGGACATCAAAAATTTTGACCGAAAACATTACTATATTTAAATAGGTAAGAGAAAATAAAACGATCAGAGCTTTTATAACTGCTACAAAAGAACAACAGGTGAAATTCAGGAAACTGCCAATAATGCGGTAAACGGAGCTCGTATTTTATATAATTATTTTGCAAATTCTAATAGAAATCCTAAGTTTTGTAACTGCGACGATCTATATACGAATTCTTGCTTTAATAAGATTAAACGAGCTGCCTTCTATTTTAATTACACTTATTTTAACAACGCTTGTTTTTGGCATTTAATCTTCAAGAAAGAAACCTCTACAAATAATGTAAAATATTATAGTCACATAATGGGGTACAAAATAAGTTAGATATGGAATGCTACACTGTAAAGAGATTATGTTAATTTTTTGAATGTCTTATCTAAATAAGCAACGCATATCATAGGTCTTAGGTCTCAGGTTCCACCAGCAAGATAGAA
>JAHWXV010143561.1:0-12988 GCA_024586415.1 Phrixothrix hirtus
TGCAGCTTTCTTCGTCGAATACGTTGAATAATGATTGATGCTATAGGCCTTCATTAACTTTGCAAATTTATCGTTGTAAAACTCTTTGCCGTTATCGGACTGCAAATTTCGAGGAACACGCGCATCATTTTTAAAAATTGAGGTCATAGCTTTAATGACATCTTCACCGGCCTTTGACTTTAACGGGAGAGCCCATGAAAACTTTGAATAACAATAAATGATCACTAAAATGTATCTGTAGCCCTGATTTTGTTTGGCGTAAGGTATAAATTCAGCTAAATCTATCTGCCACAAATCATCAAATCCCTTAATTATTGTACGCCTCCGAGGATAGTTTCTCCTAGCGGGTTTATGCAGCTCCTTTAGGATTTGTTGTTTAAACATTATAACTTGGTAGCTTATTGACGGCCTACACGTAAAAAGTCGTTATTTGTAGGCCTTATTTCATTATCGTGAGCTGAATGGCCTGCAAGTTTTTGGCCCAAAGAAGCTGTAATTTGTTGAGTAATTCGTGAACGATGTCCCAATACTTGTACTCCAACGTATTAGGATATACTTGTTGGAAAAGTTGACCGCCTGACTACTATAATGCTTCTTTTTTGCTTTGTGTGCCACTGCAGCAGCGGACACTTCTGGTCTTTCGCTTTCATACAAAATAGGTTTGATTACATTTATATACTTGTGAGACTTATTTCCCCTGATTTGACCTACAGAACTATAATTGCGTCTGATTACGTTTGTGCTCAATATTATTCTTCTATAGTTGTCTCTATCAGCTTGCGTGACTTGTGATAAATTAGGCTTCTTTATAATCAGTAATTCATATAAGCCAGGCGTACCGCCATATTTTATGCCGTTGATAATAAGATCGTTGTCTACAATTTCTACAGCATCTTTACCCATGTTCCACTTATCAGTATTGACATAATACGCAATTCCATACGTTGTATCAACAATGTTTTCGGTATTTCTAATCATAAGTTCAACATAATGGCGCGGGAGTGGTGCATACTGCTCGAAGAAAACCTCAGTAGTATTAGAGTCTTCCAGCATGGATAGTAATGTTACCAAATCGGCATGAGTCGAAGAGGGTTGTGACGGAGCAGCAGCAGCAGCAGCAGCAGCAGAAGCAGCAGTAGCAGCAGCAACAGATTGACCTATGGTGCCGATCGGCACAACTCGAAGAAATCTAACCCTATTATGACAAGGAGCTGATCTCACACGCAAACGTGAAGAAGAAGATGTTCGTGGAAATAAAAGCTTCGGTATTCGGGTTGCTTTTGCCGTAGTTGGGGTACTAGTAGCACCAATTTCTTGTTGCTTCTTTGCGGATGTCGGTTCTTGTTGTTGTTGTTGTTGTTGTTGTCGATTAATTTTAGAAGCAATTTCCGCAAGAGGTCTTATAATGGGTTTAAAAGTTTTCTCTATAACTGTCTCGGCGTTTAGTTCTCCTCGCTGCAACGCCAGATATTTTCGTTTTACCGCAGCACGAGCTTCAATAACTTTACGCTTTAACTTTCTCTCTTTCGCATCCATATTTAGCAAGCCTTCAATAACCCCCCCTACTAGACAGGTTTAACTGGTCCTAAAACAGCTTTTAACAGGTCTGAAACGGCTTTTAACAGGTCTGGAACGGCTTTTAACTGGTCCTGATCAGAGCTGTTGCACATAATGAGTTTGTTCACGAGGAAGGTGTATACAGGATTGAAGCATTTTTGACTTTAGTTGTTGATTATATACTGATCGAAACCTTTTCTGTATCTACCGGCTTTAATGTTGAAACCTTTGTGAATACTGAGAAAGTCGTAAGCGTCTGGCCAATACTTTGAGCAGATTTTTCTAAATTCATCGTAAGGCATATCAGTTCCAACGTGATCTTCGTAAACGTGCTTTAAAGTCAGATCGTCCTGCTTAAACAGCACTAACATGTTGGCATTGTCACGAATTAAACGTTTAGGTGTTCTGGTATAGGTCTGACAGAGATAGAAGCAGTCCACCGTGTTATGTCTACCTATGCTAAAGTACGCCCTAATGTTATCCTGCTTCGAGCATGCTATGCCATCGAAAATAAACACCGAATTCGCCTTAGCATCCCAAGGAGGTAGAATGCCCTCGTTTTCATTAAACGAAAAGTAATTTACGTCATTTATCGGTTTTAATACTTGTTCTAGAAATTGGTATTTAGGTTGATGGAGCGACTTCGAGAAAATGTAGACATTTTTAAAACGTCATCATGACGTTCATTTTCCCGCAATTCGAAGGACCGGATATGCCGCAGCCTACACTGTCACTCAACAGCTCCCCATTTTACTATCTTTGTTGCTGTCGTTTTTCACATCCATATCATCAAAGTTAGATACGGGCAGAGAACACGTTTGCTTTATCAACTTCATGTCGGAAAGATACCATAATAACCTCAAAGTATTTGTGCCACCGCTTATATACCTAATAATAAAACACACATACATACATAAAATGTTTTATGGAAATAAAAATTACATTCTATTTTCTATAAATAAACTACAAAATACAAAATAATACATTCTATTTTAAACTAATTATAAGTTTATATTTGTTTAACTTCTAAAGTAAGACGATCATATTCAATAATTGTAACGTGCAATATCAAACAATAAGCGGGTGCACCCTGAGAAAAGTTTTGTAACGTCTCCATTTCTAACTTAATGTCAACGGTGAAGTTCTTTCTAGATTTTCATTTTACTTGGAACAATCGATTACGAATATGGGGCAATTCTTGAACTGCTTGTAGTTGAATAGAGGAGAACTTCTCTCTCTTTCATAGTAGTCACGTTGAAAGTTTACGTAGTTAATATACTCCTGAGCATAACTGTTGTTTTCAAAGTCGAGCTGAATTTGTTCGTATGGGTACTTTTATAAATTTAAATGAAGCGATAGATGCGTGACGTCCAAGTGTTTAAATTTTGATGCGTCCACGTCTTCAATATTTTTCTGATCTTTTTGAAAGCCAATCAGCACCCAACGAGGATTTTCCAAATTAATAGACGTTTTTATTAGCCAAATGTCCATTTTAGCGTTTTTAAGTGCGGGCAGCTCGTAAATCTCCCAGCGATGAAAAGGTAAAGAAATTTTCGAGTTTTTATTTAGGGAATTATAGAAATCGAGCTTGGCTTGATCGCTGAGCGTTAAATGAGGCACTTTTCAACTAATTTCTTTCACAGTTATTATTACTTCTGCAGCTTCTTTATAGCAATTTTTATAAGTCCTGCCCATTATTAGAATCAGTTCCTGGAGCGTGTTCACGATTGGTTTTTTGTACATCTCGTAGAACCCTAGTACATGTTTTAAAGGTATACAGGCAATGAAGCGCTTCTCGAGTGGATCATATTGAAAACAGTTATTTACAGCATCACCAACTTCCCACCCGGTTAAATTTACCGTGTTCAGGTCATCAGGCGTGTAAAATGCATAACCTTTGATGGTACTCGTTATTCCGGGCATTTCGCAGGAATCGATTCTTTTTGGGCCCAATTCATAGCGTATTTCCTCGAACAAGAAGCATGGGAAATTTTTCGTAAACTCGTACGGCTGACTTGCAGCATCCTCCGCTTTGTCTTCTTTTGCAGAGCCGGTAATATAGATATAACTATTGTGGGTATCCGTTATTAGGTCCTGATTTTGAATTAAAATTCTGACTTCGTTTGGATGCTGGTATGCTTGAGAGCCGTAGGGATAATAAGTATGCAGTTCTTTCTTGACAATGCCATCATCGTAAGTATAGTTCTTGAAAACGTTAAGCGGAGCCATTCCTTTTATTTTTTTCTAACTTCAATAGATGTCAGAAAATGTTTTTCGGCGGGTGATATCAGTTCTTTAGAACGACGTCTCTCTCTCTCTCTCTCTCTCTCTGTCAAAAGCATATTTCCAACTACGTACGCGTAGATTTGAGCTATTTCTTTTATAGTCATCATCAACAACAACAACGGTTCTAGGTTGATACTGCGAGGGAGAGCTAGGCGATGGACTCCTAAATCTGAGCCCTATCCTTCCACAGTTCAAACTTGCGCAGCTCTAGGTACACCGAAAACGCCTCGTCACCAAAGTCAATAGGTCGACCCAGCTGATCTACCCGATCGATGGAAATTTTTCTTATAATTTCCGTATTAAGTTCTAAATATGGCGGATTGACAGGTTTAGGATTGATACTGTGACCTGACTCTATGTCAGTAATACCAAACTCGTATATAGTGTATACTGGCTTGCCGTTTCTATATGCTCCTTTTATAACGTCACACTCTACATTAACGTGCGTATGCTTCGATATTAGGACGACTTCTGAAAAAGTATGAAGTATGTTCGCTTTTAATAGTTCAGATTTGAAGCCTAGCATACGCCCGATGTTTTGAGGTTTTCCGAAATTAACGTCGTACACACACTTCAACTCGCACCCATAAGTGTTAAAATTCGGCACTACATGAAATCTATCATCATTCGTCTTGAACAATCTCATAAGGCTGCGGTTTATATATTCGCTTATTTCGTCAATTTCGTACGTACGGTGCGGAATTCCAATTGTTTTTTCATTTTTATTTTGGTCTATAAAGTGGAATTTGTTGTTTTCTTCGGTAATATTTCGTATTGAGTTTGCGCCGTGAAAACTAATCAGTCCTAATACGTATGTATAACGATTGTCTGTCTCTAACATGAGATACATCAGCGAAACAGCTTTGTTACCGGCACTAGTTAAACTAGACGTTCTTGCCATGGCGTATGATACTGTGAACTAATGAATATCACTCGGCGTTTAACTTATATAGATAGTTTAAACATAAATCTCCGCAAACTATCGTGTTAAATTCTTACTCGCGCTCATAAGTATAATAAATTTTACAACCCCGAAAATAGTCTAGCTTTTCTGGAGGAGGCCCAAGGTCGCCGAAACTATCATAATAGAAAACCTCGCTGTTATTCTTCTTATAGCAAGCCCAGTGAGTTCAAAGCCCCTCTTGACTCCCCAAATTAATTATTAAGCATTCACGAGACTACGCCTTCTTGGGCAAATTATTCCGCATAAAAACGCCCCTGAAGCAGGGAATATTTTTGGGGTACTTATTCAAATCCACATCGGTCAGCGCTCGTCGATGCAGCTGTAGAAGTTTTTTGAATTATTAGGTGTCGGTTTGGGGGAGGATAAAATTAGAGCGCTTCCACTCTTATAAGACCTTAAATAAATTCCGCTACCTTGCTTTCCAATAGCAGCCGCTTCCATAACTCGATTATGTCTTTAGGTTTCCTCCTGCACCTTTTTTGCAGATTTGGCGTCATTATCTACCTCAGCAATACCACCAGCACCACCTTTCAACGCCCCCGCAGCAGAAAGGCTTGCAAATAGCGGTATCAAGAGCGGAAGAAATCCGCCTGTTTTAGGTAGCGGTATTACGCGAGGAACTTTAACATTTTTTCGGCCTCCGATAGCTTTTATGGCAATACGAGCAGCAGTTAGAGCCGGCTTTATTAAACTTATTAAGCTGCCTCCGGTAGAACTGCCAGCGTGTTTCACCAAATTTTTGGTCTTCTGAAGGACATGTTTGTTAAAAGATACGTCACCTCTTCTCCTCCTCCTCTTTGAAATAGTTCTGCCCCGCTTACGACTCTTTTGCATCTTGTTCCGTGCCAAGCAGCAGCCCATCCCAAACTTTTTTTTCGTTTTCATGACCGTGCCTACAGCTAGCGCAGGCGTCTTTTGCTTTGAACCTTTGCCAAGCTCTCTCCTCTAAAATACGATTCGCCCTGTGTCTTTCGTTTAGATCGTTGCTTAGGCTGTAACTTATGTCGTGCTGTTTGCAGGCAACGTCTAACGGATATATACCGGGGTCTTCATGAGTTAGACGTTTTCCTAAATTAGTGCCTGGGCTGCAATACTGGTATGTAGGTAAATGAGCTTCAAAAGGCAGCTTGTTAATGAGTGTATTAAGCACACCTTCACCTTTTCTACGACTAATCATAAATGGGCTTTTTAAAATTTATGTCGGTATTTATAGTCGCTACACAATAGCAACAACAACAACAATAACAAAAGTTTTAAAAATCATTTTATTTTAATGCATATTACAATTTTAAATTTTTTCCAAGTCTTTACACAATTCATTTTTTGAATAGGTTCTGACTCGCTTTGATGGTAATGTTAAAAATTTTATTTCAAACTTAACACTATGTAATAAAACAACAATGTAATAAAAGGTATCTGGTTATTTATATCAAATTGTACATGACATCTTTTACAAAGATTTTAGGGAAAAATTAACAATCTCAGCTATAAACGTAACGTTTTTATCACTATTTAACATAAAAAAGTCTAAATTTTGCGCTATGAATCTACCTTTAGGTAATATGCTCGATTCATCGCGTAGGGCCTTGCAGAAGAATGTTGTCATCGATGAACGCCGACCATGCGGATATTAGATTCGTTTCAGCTTTGTCTACAAGCATTATTGCACTAAAAATGTGAATGGCAATGTAAAACTAAAAACTCACCTTCTTCCTGCACAACACCTTCGGAGTTAGCCCAGTTAAAATTTGGGATTTCGTCTTCAAGCATGAGGTATTTGCTGTTACCGCATTTAGAGTCTTCCGGAGCAGCTCTTTCAAAGTCTACAAAATTAGCCCAGCTACAATTAACATTTTGATCATGCAGGTCAGGGCAAGATTCTTCTTCTTCATTTTCAGATTCACTCTCCATACAGTTGAAGGTGGTCATTTCTTCATCATCATTAAATTTGTTTTTTCTTTCAGCTGTCATTTTAGTTCGATAGGTTACGAAATGGCACCGACAATACGAAAAGCTTTCGCAATTTGCACAAGCTAGCCCATCAATCTGGCCACGAGGCTGGGGAAAACACTTCAACTCACAACAATAATATTCCATCTTTTACTTTTCTTTCGACAACGCTACACTAACGTGTTTGCTGCAAAACTAGCTGGTTCAGATCAGTGTGCACGTACCGACGACAGAAGAGGCAGGAAAAATGAATAGTATGGGTGGCTTAGTCACCCCTACTCCTCTAGTTTGTGCTAATTTGCCATAAGAATACATGCAATTTTTACAATTCTCGGTGAAAAGTTTCGTTTTCCCATATGATTACATGTAAATCGAAGCACAAGTGCTTTTAAGTTGATGCAATTCAAATGATGCTTTAGTATCGTACTAACTTGAATAGGGGGAGAGGCTCAATATGGGTGTATCTACATACGTTAACGTTTATTGGTTGGATGATGCTTCTAAAGTTATTAGCGAGATATTGTGGCATATTACAAACTGTTTTCGCTACATGAAGAAAATATTTTAACGATCATACCCGAAGCTGCCATGATTAGAATTTGTGTTGAGAATTCAGAGCACAATTGTCCATGTGATTACTGTAAAACTTGCAATTCAGAACAGAGAGAGAGAGAGTGGAGACTGAAAGTGAGGAAGATATGGAAGATCGTTGTCACCCCACCACCACCACATCCACTACTTTCAAGAATAGAATATATAGAAAAAAATTCAGTTTAGTCTTACATTTTCACTTCAACTGTAACTATCTTTTTAATTTGTACATTAGTTGTGTGTCTGCGTAACTAAAATAAATAGATACTTTTTAAAAACATGTATTGCTGTGAGAAGAAATGTTTTGAGGTACCTTGTTGCCAATTTGACGGATTGGCTTGCGGACAATGCAAATCATTTTTATTGTAAATGTAATTGCATCACACAGAAAATTATTATGAAACTTCTACCTTAAGCAAAACTAAAGTCATTTTATAATAAATTAAATTGGCTTTTGCCTCCGCAATCTCAACCGTGAGTTGATCGAACTTCTGCTGTTAAAAAACTTAAGGAGAAATTTAGAGCGTTAAAAGAGGATGCCGAGGACCAAGCTAGTAACGAAGATAGAATCTGTAGAATCGATTTTAAACATACATCTAGGGAATGTCTTATGATCGCCTTTAAATATAATGAAGTCTAATTACTATGCGAAGCATTCCTTCAAGGGACACTTGCTGCTCAGGATTTATTTAATAATTTTATTATTTTGAGCTTAAAACGATTATAGTGCGTGCTAGATCCATTTTTCGACATAAAAATAGATTATAGTGATGATGAAGACTGTCAAAAATTTAGCTGTGCATGTATTATTATTTAATTTTCATTAAGATGTAAATAAAGTTTAAATAAAAATGTTAAAGCTTGAAATATGTTTTTATTTATTAAAAATAGCTATAAATTTGTTTTTGAGATAACAAAATGAATATATTTCTAAGTTATAACTTCCATACATTCATGCAAAATTGATAGCGATAATGCTTATCACTTCCTCTAGTTGTCTATTATTAATATGCATACCTTGTTTAACTAAATGTATAAAATAAACTTGATTTTTGCCACAAATTAATTTTTACAAAAAATTCTTTTCAAAAGGGGGCGTATGACATCATCATTTTTCTCAAGTTAAAATTCGAATTTTGAATTTAGAAATAATAATAAATACATACGTACATATATATTTAAAATATTCAAAATAATTTTCACAAGCCCTTAATGCATTTTGAATTTTAGCCTGGGAAGGCCTTAGTGACGCCTTTTTTGATTTTTTTCTCGAGTTAAAAACATAGATTTTAGCATTATTATTTAGAGAATATACATGTACTTATGTATATACGTACAAAATTATTGAACTCGAACTTTTATTTCTAAAGATCTAAATGCCGAATTTTGAATTTACCGCCATATTTTAAATATTCAAAATTTAAAACATATGTAGACAAATCTCAACCTCAGCCTAATAAGTGGTGTTGTTGTCAAGTTACAAACACTTAGCCAAGTCTCAAACCTAGTCTGCATTACAACTACATAGATAAACACACAGATGGCGCAAGTTGCAAACCTAACCCAACAATAACTACATGGCCACACACATAGATGGCGTATGCGTTCACTTTTAAATAATGAGGCCCCATTTCTACGTCTGGGGCAGAGTCCGGGGCACCATTCCTACACCTAAGGTTACGCCCCACGTCAACACTTAGGGCTACGACCCTCAGACACTTCAGGCGCCATCTTGGCGCCCACTTCGCTTTCAAAATGGTGGACCAAAATATATCCTTTCGAAATGGCCGATATGTTACGTGACTTAAGCGTCCCCACGTGGCTGATAGGGCTGTGCCCCTCAACCAATTCAGCGGCCATCTTGGAGGCCCTTTCCTACTGCTGGTGCAGAGTTCGTGGCCCTATTTCTACACCTAGGGTTACGCCCCATTCTAAAATCTAGAGCTGCGTCCCCCAGAGACTCTAGCAGTAATCTTGGGCCCCACTTTCGGTGCCGACCGCATTGCTATTCTACTCTTAACTAACAAAATAATTTTGTAAATGTCAAATTTCACATATAATAAGGAAAGGCAAACAAAACTGATACCAAGGCAGAAATCATAAATATGCCCTAAATTCTACGGTTTTCCGAAAATTCTCAAAGTGGGAGCTCCTCTTCGATCAATAGTGAGCTCAATAGGTGCCTCTCTCTACACAAGATTTAGCAAAATACCTTGCCCAAACATTACAACCATACACAGAATAAGCCACATCTTACGTCAAAAATTCTAGCCACTTAATTAATCGCTAAAAATTGAAAATATTCAACCCAATGATCTTCTTGCAATCTTTTACGCAGCATCGGTGCTTACTAATATAAAATGTAACCCACATGTGTCTATCACGGGACTTATAAGAACCTATTTCGTATATAATAATTCAAGATATCAATAAACAATGGGACAACCAATGGGATCGCCACTATCGCCAGTAATCGCTAACTTATTTATGGAAGACTTTGAAGTCAACTTTAATTCCGATATAAAACGTTTAATTACAAGATCTCAAAGACTAGATGATAAAGAAAAGCACAAGAAGAAATGGTGATACTAGAATACGCTTTGCTAAAGCATGATTTCACACATACAGATGTTCAAAATGCCTATAACAAACGCAAAAACAAAAACGAGGCTCTGATAAATTCAAACAACGACTACACCTACCGTATTCTAAAGGAAATATCGACAAAATTAGAAGAATATTACGTAAGCATAAAATAGAAACGACGCAGCTTACAAAAATTAAATGTCATCCTTCGGAGTCCCAAAGACAGAATTCCATTAGAAAGTCATGGTGTCTACAAAATTTCTTGTGCGGAATGCAATCAATCCTATATAGGCCAAACAAATAGAAGGGTTAACATCTGAAAAGAGAAACACATAAACGCTGTTATTGCAATATAAGAAAAATATAGGGCACAATATCGATTTTGAAAACATGAAGGTACTAGCTAAAATAGATTATCTGGAATCCAGAATTACACGAACATTGTAAATCTGATTTTGTCGAAACGTCGTGAATTTAACTCTGTTTTAATAAAGAACGAATCACTTACGCCGAGCAATACCTGGAAAAACTTTATTTCATATATATATGGAAATGGAAAATATCCTTTCAATTGGGCATTCAGGATATACAAATATTTTTCTTAAATTGATTGTAAACTAATCTATATTTTTCACACGTTGGATTAACAAATATATGTGGAAACTTAAAATTGATTCGGCCTTCATACATTCATGTTTTCAAAAGTTTTAAATATTCCGTGGTTAATGTGGTGCCTAACTAATAATGCATAATGCAAGTTCCGAACATACGTTTACCTTTCGTATTTTGAGATAACTTGTAGCAACTAACCACACCTTCAATTGTTCAGACAATCAAGTATACATATACCTCACCTTGGCTTTTTCATCTGTTATAAAATCAATTATATTCGTCTGAAATAGCTGTATAGTAGTCAGATTATATAACACGTGCCTGAAATAAATTACATTTCCTAACTTCAATTAAAAATTAAATTACTAATCAAAATCAAAACGTATTTATTTAAAACAAAATTAATTATTCAGTATAACTTTGTAAAATTGAATAATTATTCTTATTTATATTGTACAATCTTTTTATCTATTGGATTGTTACGTAACTTTCGTTGTATTAAAAAAACAGCTTGGTTCAATAATTTAAAATCAATCAATTATTTATGTATCATGAAATTATTGATATATTTTCTTAAAATTTAAATTCCGAATATGTACTTCCTAGTTACATTTAACATTATATTATCAATTGAAGAAAGTTAACTAACCTTTTAAATTTAAATATAGTAAATAGATTTTGACCGATCTTGTGTAAATTGTCACGTTCTCTCATTTCACTCGATATGTGGATAGGTCACGAATGGGTTCCTTGTTACTATCTTATCCCAGTTATCGCGATACGTAGTATTTTGTTCCACAAAATGTTTCTAAACTTGAATGTAATTACTGTTTTAAACATCTCCAGTGCACAAAATTATTTTCACTTAGCTGTTTATACTTCCCATAAATAACCGTGTATCAGTGTCTTTTAATTTAAAAAACTTTCAACAATCTTCAAAAGTACAATTGTCTGCCATTGCATAAAAGGTACATTGCTTTATTTATAATTTGTTGAAATTTAAAACTTCGCATCCCTATACTTATTTGGATTCGATGCACAATAACATTCTTTACGGTCAGATTTATTTTTTATGTGGAAATAGTTAATTCCTTCATTTTGTACAATTATATTTCAGATTTAATTCAATCGCCTAATCTATGCTGTAGTTTATTTCTATTTTGTCACCACTTATTTTTATTTATACTTAAGTAATTTTATTTTATTTAAATCACTTTAATTTCTAATTTTTTATCGTATTGTATTTTAATTTGTAAATTTTTTTAGTGAAGACCATGAACTGTCTATCAACTTCATATGAAAAATTTTAATAATCAATTTGAGCATCAACCTGGTCTTTAGACTGTCGACTAAATACTAAATTAGAATAAATTAGAATATAAAATACAGCAAAACGCTTCCGAAAAGTGTCGAATTGCAATATTTTGGATCACGGAAAACTGTAATATTTGGTAAATCTTCCAAGATGTGGAATAATTGCCCTTTATTTAAACCCAAGCATCCATTTTGACTATCTGTGTGATTATCATGTCTTATTGTAAGGTTCAAGTTTTTAAAATTGTTCGAGACCACACGATCTTTATGGTTTTCACATTTTTGTAAAAAATGTTAAACAAATAACTGGAAAATAGATTAGATACGTATCTTATATTTTTATAATTACTAGAACTGCTCTCTTTTAGGTGAAAATTGAATATCCTATCCGTTTTACTCCTATTATTACCTCGTACACTTCACTTTGTTCCAACAACTCTTTTACACATTGATTTATCATGTTGCACGTGCATTATTATGTACAATTGTCTAATTGTAGAAATATGTATAAATTAACGAAATTACAAATTTACTTAATATTGGCAATCTAATCTACAGATGCTATCTTACTTAATTTTACACATTAATTCGTGCATTTCATTTCCAATATTCTTTGCATGAGTTTACTAATTTTAACATTCTATTTAAAATTATTACCTTCAACCAGTCCTATTTATAATATTTACATATGATTTTAATCTTTAAATTTTCAAATTTTATATACAAGGTGAATCATCAAATTCTAATGATTTATCCATCTGTTTGTGGTCTTATGTGCCATATATATATATATATATATATATATATATATATATATATAATTTTTTGACAAGTAATTTTAATACATATTAAAATTTCTTTGCATCGGCTGAGGCTCGAACTCACGCACGCAATCGCGCACGCACGCACGCACGCACGCACGCACGCACACACGCACACACGCACACACGCACACACGCACACACGCACACACACACACACATACACACACACACGCACACATGCACCCACGACGCACGCACGCACGTACACACGCACGCACGCAGGCACGCACGCACGCGCGCACTCACGCACGCACGCAAGCACGCACGCACGCACGCACGCACGCACGCACACACACACATATAC
>JAHWXV010143571.1:0-13810 GCA_024586415.1 Phrixothrix hirtus
AGCAAATATAAATAATTTTCTTCCTGAGACACCAATAGTTAATAAGGCGAAACGCCGTATGTCAAAATGACAACCGAAGCAGCTAGAAACGTCACACTTTGAACCACATTCATAAAAAAGTGTTACATCTCTTGTACCTTTTTAATTATGAGGTATCCTATAGACAGAACGCTAGGCGTTACAAAGTATTCTTTTATAATAGGTAATAAATTGAAATGTTAAGTATTAAAGTTTATTTATTGAAATCTCGCAGCACCGTTCTTTTTGTGACTTTTTAGCACATTCTTGAGTTGACCGTAACGTCTATCGTCACTTCCAGTTTATGTGGGTGTCGAATTATAGTGTGATCGGCGCTTCGTGACACTTTTTCTATCGGTGGTAAATCCAACAAAGATAGTTTCAAATCCTGAAAACTTCTGGAAGAAGGGTCACCAGGGTCTTGCTATTTATTGTAATTGTTCAAAATTGTTTGCCAAATTTCCTTTACTTTTCTCTTTTTTGCCGTCTTAGGAGTTAGTTCGTCAGAAGTTTCGAAATTCATTTTCCAGTTGCCTTAGTAATAACTTCTACCCTTCCAACTACGTCACGCGGAACAGAATTTCCCAGATTCTCATTTTCCACTTCAGCTTTATTTGTTTACTTATCAACTTCTGGTGGTAAAGTAATAATCTAATCTTTAATTTCTTCGGAATATGCAAAACTCTGTTTTTTAAGAGTCACAAACTCGCGTCTACTTATTGTTGCATTAGACAAAAACAAACATGGAAACTAACAGCAAAACTAAAAACATTAACCAAAGATAGTTGAAATCGACAGTAAATGTTCAGTGAAAACTAAATTCGAATATTCTGATAAAAATGCAGCTGCTATAAAACATAATTCAGAAATGTAATATTTATTACATTTAAACCATCAGCCGTTTAAATGGAATGAATGTGTAAAAGAGTTATTTAGAAAACCAAGATTAGATAAAATTCATGTACACACAGGTAAAAGCATGCGGCATCACAAAAGTCACGAACTCACTTTGGCACGACAAAGTCACCTAAACACCCAGCGTCCTATCCATAGGACACCCCAACTCAAAGTTATTCTTAATTGAAATAAAATGCACAAAGTACAGTATTAGTTAAAACAAACTCAGCATTCATTTATTTTAAAAAAATAGTATGGAGGTTACCCATGCGCATGCCAAGTTTTTTGCGCTCCTTCAAACAATTATTACTTAAACGTTATTCAAATTTTTGTGGAGTAAATTCATAAAAGTAACTAATTTATATCTTGGCTAATATATGTTTAATGCAGGTTTAATTATTTGTATTTGGCATCCCTGCTGTGGGCTAAACACTGGCCTGTCTTTTAAATAGGACGCAGGCAGCTAACGAATTAGGTTCGCTTAATTCTAAAAAGGTATCGCTCTTCCGCTGCATTTCATAAGGATCTTGGTCTATAGGGCGTGCCTAAATGTCAAGTCTAAATTGAAGGTGATTATTCACTGGCTTATTCTAAGACAAAAAGTTCATATAAATATGTGTCCTAAATAGCTCTGTTTTCTAGATACAGGGTATCCAAGTTTTTATAAAAAAAAGGGTTTTTTCTTTAAATCCTAAAGAGCGCGGGCATTAATTAGAAGAAGAACGGAGGCTTTCATAATGGCCGGAGGAAGTTACTTTCAACAATTATTATTGTAACATAATTTAATGTAATTATGTTTAATTTAATTTAAGGTAATAAACATTTTGACAATTTGGGTTTTTCTCAAAAACGAAGCGAGTTACGAAAAAAGTGAAGAGACAAATAAGGTGTATTTTTGATTGCTTAATCTAAAAAAGACAAACTTGTAGGATTGTCAATAGCGTACTATGTTATTTCCCATAGATATCGATTAGGTTACTCCCTTGGACGGCATTGGAACAATTCATTTTAACTATATTATGTTCAAGTAAGCTCTTTATTACCACCAATGAACCTGCCAACTTTCATCAAGGTCGGCGAAAGAGTTTTTAAGATATAAAACTTTTTTTTAATACTTTGAACCTCGTATCTCGAAAACGAAACAACTTAGGACACATATTTACATAAACTTTTTGCCTTAGAATAAGCCAAGTAATAACCGCCTCCAATTTGGACATAACAGTTAGTAACAGCCTGTATATTTAATCCTACATTTGTTGCAAAAGGCAATTTAAATTTAAAAACCTGCATTAGAAGCATATATTGTTTTGAGATTAATTAATGACCTTTCTTTAGTTCTACCTTATATTTTACTAGGTATTCTTTAACCGACCTTAATCTTAGTAAAAACCTGTTTGTAATAATAACAGCTTAATGCTAAAAACTTGTATAAAACGAAAATACTAATCTTTAATCCTACTACAGTTTCTATTTATATTTTGAACTCGCACATTATAAGAAAACCAGAAACATATTTGTCTTTGTTTTTATAATAAACTGTTTAATAATAAAATTGTAAATAAAAATCAGAAACATAAATGTGAATACTCCTATATTGGCCTTTTGGTACATTACAACGATCACTATGACCAAATCATAGATCTCGCGATGGGTTACAAATTTCTTTGAATTTCATTTATGTATTTTATACTATTCAATATTTTTCAATAAAAGAATTCTTTAGAAACTTTACCAATCTGTGTGCTAGAAGTAAAACCTTCTTGAACATGCCCTTATAAAATATTTTGCTTAGAATAAGCCAAGAAATTATTACCCGAAGTATCATATAGCAATTTAGAAACATTTTGCCGTTATAGCTTAACATAGTTTTCAGAAACATTGTGCATCCCATATTGAATCTTTCGCAACTTTTAAACTAGATATATTTGTAAAAATTGTTATCCTTTTAATCTCTACATCGGTTTTAACCCTTTTATAGGCACGCTATTGAACGTTACGTAAATTAGCGCATAAATTGTAAGTACATGGCTTTTAAAGTCTCAATTAAACTGATTAGTTAAGTATTTATAGATTGATTCAACACAAGTCGCCCATTTATCTCTCACCGTGCGATTTCGTTTTAGTACATTGAAGGTGCTTAAAAGGGACGAATATTGTTTAACTAAATTCCATTTGATTGATGCCTTGTGGCTGGATATCTCTTTGTAGGTTACAAGTTGTAGTTTAATACTGATTAATAAAATAATTGTAATTGCAATTTTCTCTAAATGAATGTGTAGACCGATATGGTTTTTGTTGTTTTAATTTTCAGTACTGCTTTTACTAATGCAAAGGCTTTGGTCATAAATATCAAGTCAATTTATGTGCATTAACTAAAGATTTTTCGCTTATTTTATTGTTCTTGTTTACAACTGTAGCGCAATGTAACTACTATTCTATTGTAATTGCTCGCAGACTAACCGTACAATAATTTTTGTATACCTATTTACAATAACATAATTATATCCACTACTAACCTGAAAATGTACATTTATAGACTTTTTTAATAGATCTGGATCTGGTTTCCTCTACCAAGGGAAATAATGATAAAGAAATTTCAGCACGGTTAATAACGAACACCTTTTTTGTTTTAGAATTTATAATATAAATATTCAATTATTCCAGTATCCCCTAAATACGCTAAGCTCAAATTTTCCACGATTTATTGAAATTTTTAAACTAAATTTCTACATGAAAATTATTAACACAGTATTGTAACGAAATTAATTAATTGTTTTAAAAGTCTTTATTTATATTCACTAAATTATAATTATTTATTTACCAGTATTCGATTAAATATTTATTTTACAAGTAATAAACGTTTATACTTATATTTATTTATAACAATTTTTAACAAGACAAGATTTATAGGAAAAACTAAAACTTTTTATAGACAGGAAAAGTTATGGAAATTAGCTAAATTAGTAAGGAATAATATTAGTCACAATGGTGATGTCATAAATTCCAATGCCATTACTCATTGCTGCCATTTAGATATAAGTGGCAGTAAAGAGTCATTTATAATTAAATCATTTATTTTAGTTTCATAGAACCTTCAGGATTGTTCTGGAATATTCTACAAAATTAAGGTTTTTTTCAAGTTTATTACAATATATATTATTTTAAAAAGTTAGTAGGCAACAAATACTGTTTATTATATAGTGTACATATTTATTGTGTAACTGTTGAATGTTAGGCTTATTACTGATGCGACGTTGTGCAGAAATACATTTTTACTGCTATTTACAACAATTCCTACACGAACTTTCCTGAAGCATGATAAATTATATTATTTGCTTCAACTGAATTAAGCACAGGGTAGAGAAGAAGATTCGGTTGGTTCATATGGTTGAAAAATTGTTGTTTGACATGAAGTTGTAGGAAAGGAAAGTTGTAAATCTCGACTGAGCTTTTTGCCCTGTACTTCTTGTACCATCTTCGCAATTAGTTTTTGTATTGATTTTCCGTCGTTAAAAATTTAATGACATTATATTCGAGTTGCGTTACATTTATTACTTAAATATACTAAGTTTCCGTTAATTTTGACTATTAAGATTCATATCTTAACAAGAACCAGAGAAGGGAGCCGCGCAGGGAATAGATAAAATGTAAAATTTATAAATCTTAAACGTAGCAAAGAATTAAGGTAGAAATAAGTTTATAAAAAATGTAATTCAAATGTATACCTACAAGTAACCCCTAAAAAGGGAAATATTCAAAACCAAATTCATAAGCGAAAAGTCATATCACAGTTCAAATATCTGGGTAATTTAAGGACATAGATTGTGCAAGTCAAGTCAGCAGAACCCAGCAATTAAATTGCAATTCACACCATTAACAAATCTTTCTGTGTCATTCATTTACATAATAAACTTTTATTATAAATAAATAAGCCCAAAATTAAGATTAACTAGACAGCAAAAACATGGCTTTAGATCCACTACTTAATACGAACGTCACACAAAATAAATGTATATAAGCAGGCAGGTATAGAAAATAAACGAATCGCAAATCTTAGTTTTTACTTGCTGACCGAGACCCCCTTTCAAGGTCTAAAAGCTATAATTAGGGTTTTCAGGTTGGCCATCCCCTTGAAAGCATCAAAGCGTCTAAAGGGATTAATTAACACCCCTTGAAAGATCCAAGCCTTTTTTTGGACAACAAAGTGGTTGAGGCTGGCTACTTCTTTCAAAGGGTGAGTTCTTTCCTCATAAGACCCAAAGTGCGGACTAGCTCTGAACTATTAATAAGTACGGACAACAACCACATCAGTGGTCCTTCGAGATCACTTCGAGAAGCATTGGTCCTCAAGAGCCATTCAAGAAGACAGTTAGTCCATAGAAACTGGTAATTGGTCCTGTAAGAAAGAAAAATTCAGAGACCACGACGGAATAGTCAAAGCAAATAAAACAGCATAACGACCTAAGAAGCAAAACAGCCAGGCGTTGCGAGAAGACACAAAGGTAAATTTTTTTGTTATTTTTAAAACTAAGCAAAAAGGATAAACGCTGAAATTGATAATTTCGCAGCACAAAAAAAATAAGTTAAGGCTGGAAATTGAAAAATTTATCATAAATGCCAAAAAAAGAAGGACAAACAAGGAGAACGGTAGAAATGGCTGAAAAGTAGCTAGAAAAACTAGAGGCCTGCGGGACAGAATTTAGAAACAATCGCGAGCTACTGGCAGAATTTGAAAAACCAAAGCACACTTATTACATAAGTAACCATGCAGGAAAGGTAGAAAAAATCTACTACGAAGGTAGAGAATTTCTAAACAAAATACTTAGGCTGAAGAAAGTCACAAAAGAAACAGCTCCAACGAGAAATAATGAGAGCAAACATAGAAATGCAAAGTACGAAAGATAAACTCCGAGATTAGGCAAACAGTAGAAAAGTGCCAAGAAAAGCTGTAAGAATTAAATGATGAAGTGCAGATCCCAGAGGAGGATCAAGAACTAGAAATTATAGTACAGGTACTGCAAGAAAATTTAGAAATAATTATATACGAATTATTAGAAAAAGAGTTCGTCGCAGAAGCGACCAAAAAAGTTACAGTTACACCTGTAACAATACCAACATTTACAGGAAATTATGAAGAATGGGATACATTCCATGATTTATTCGAAAAAGTCATTGACAAAACTCGAAGCACATTAAAAATTGAAAAAATGCAGTATTTAAAAACCTACGTGAGAACCGAAGTACAAAAAATAATGTAGCACTTGCAAAGAACAGTGAGAAATTATGAGTCAGCATGGACAATTTTAAAAGAAAGAAATCTTCCAAATACGAAGGAAGAAAACAAGTCCATGACACTATTGTATAATGCATACACGCAATAGAAAATTTAAACATAAAAGCAGCAGAATGGAAACCTACCATAAACCGCATAATAACGAAGAATTGGGATCAAGAAACTGGAAAAATCTTTGAACAAACATTAGCGGAGCCTAAGAAAATACCCCAACTACAAGAAACTCTGCAATTTTTAAAACAGAGATTTCAATCACTAGAGGTATTAAAAAAACCAAAAATGCCTATATTTCAATGAACAACATAACATACATACATGTCAAAGATTTAAAATATCGTCAAGCCAAGAAAGAAATAATTATATCCGAACAAAACAATTTTGCCTGAACTGCCTTAATCATGACAACAGACAACAGTGCAAAAGTAAACAACGGTGCCATGACTGTGTAATGAGTCATCATACGTTATTACTTATAAAGTTCTACAAGGAAACAGGTCGCTTCCCAAAAGAGCCACTTAATTACAAAAGAACTAATTCGATACACTTTAGACAACGCAAATACTTGATGCCAGCAAGAAATACCAACACGGCGCATAAAAACGAAGAAACTAAACAAGTAAACTCCATCAACACGGCAACGCAAAAGCCAGTTGAACAAGAACAACAAATCTTATCGGCAACAGCACGGGTTAAAGCCACAACATACGAGGAAACACGGGAATACATAAGAGCGTTAATAGATACTGGACCAGAAGCGAGTTTAATAAATAAAGAAACGGCACAAATACTAAATTTTCCAAGACAAAAAATTGAAGCTGAAATAAGTGAACTAGGAGATAACTCAACAAGTACAGCAAAATCAAATATAAATATCACTATAAAGCCTAGATTTCCGAGTAAATTCAATATGAACATGGAATGACTAGTATTACCTTCACTAACAAAAGCAATATCAACGAACCCAATACCGGAGGAGCACAAAAACAAATGGACAAGGATCGTAATAGCTGATCCAACATACAACAATCCAAGTCCAATCGATATCATAATTGGAATGGAAGAATACACACAAATTGTAAAGCAAGGACTTCAAAAAACAACAGATGGATCATTAGCCCAAGAATCAAAATTAGCCTGGTTAATTTCGGGAAAAATATCAAGCTCAAAACCCAAAATTGAAATACTCAGCATGCCATAACAAACAAAGGAGCTGCATAGTTTCTGGGAATTAGAAGAGGTGCTCCAAGATGAACAACCAAGAACTCAAGAAGAACAAGACTGTGAAAAATATTTTGAATCAAACACAGCATGATCAGAGGAAGGAAGATATTCTGTACGGACACCATTTAAAGAAGAACCACAATTCGGCACATCAAGACAAAGAGCCTTGGCAAGATTTCTGCAAATAGAGAAAAAATTTGCAAAAGGCAAGATATATGAATTGGAATATAAGAAGTTCATGCAGGAATACGAGAAAGTGGGACACATGAAGTAAGTACCGCCAGAAAGTCAGTTTAAGGGCAAGTAATACATACCACACCAAATGATCATGAAATAAGATAGCTCCACAACAAGGTACAGGGCTGTATTTGACGCATCAGGCAAGACTTCTAATGGAAAAAGTTTAAACGAAATGATGTACACCGGACCCCAACTTCAAGAAGAATTATTCGACATCTTAATAAGATGGAGGAAATACAAAATTGTAGTAAAAGCAGACATCGAAAAAATATACAGGCACATTCAAAGACAACCAGATTATCAACAATATCAACGAATTGTATGGAGAACGAATAGCAAACAACCAATTATAGAATACCAATTAACAACAGTAACATATGGAGCAACAGCAGCACCTTATTTGGCTATAAAAACACTCCAAACATTGGCCAAAGACGAAGAACAAGAGTTACCAAAGGCATCGAGCATAGTTAACAGTGATTTTTATGTGCATGATTTATTAACGGGAACAGCAACACAGGAATAAGCATTCCAAATACAAAAAGAAATAACAACACTGTTGACGAAAGGTGGATTCAACTTGAGGAAATGGACAAGCAACGATCCCACAATATTAGAACAAATACCGGAAGATCATGTAGAAACACAAATTGTGGAAATTAACGAAGATAAAGAAACAACAAAAGCATTAGGAATAAACTGAAATCATAAAATGGACCAATTCGAGTTCAAGATTCAAAACAAATCCAACGATTACATCACCAAACGAACAATCATGTCAAGCACGGCAAAAATATTGAATCCGTTAGGATAGATAGCACGAACCATAATAGTGGAAAAATTAAATACACAAGAACTGTGGGCAATGAAAATAGGTTGGGCACAACAGTCCCAGAAACAATTAAAAAAAAATGGACAGAATTCCAAAATCAACTACAGGAAATAAGTGACATCAAAATACCACGATGCATTCAAAATGAACCAAATCAGCAACTAGAAGTACTTGAATTCTGCGTCGCTTCGGAAAACGCATATGGAGCAGTACTATACACATGGTACAAAACAAAAACCGGAAATTATTACGTTCAATTATTAGCAGCTAAAAGTGAGGTGACACCAATTAAGGCAAATCAAACGTTAACTCTGCTGGAATTCAGTGAAGCAGTACTACTGGCAAAATTAATGCAAAGATGCACGGGAGCAATGAAGATACAAAATATCAAACTAACAGCTTGGTCCGTTTCGCAGATAACGCTAGCATGGATAGCAGCAGGACCAAGAAAATGGAAGGCATTTGTATCGCACAGGGTAGAAACAATACAACAACGCATACCAGAAACCAAATGAAGATACATAGCGTCGAAAGAAAACCCTGCAGGTGTATTATCAAAAGGAACCACGGGGAAACACCTGAGAAAACATGAATTATGTTGGAATGGTGCACATTGGTTGAAAGAAACGAACACAAGGGAAGAGTAGATTCTTAAGAAAACTAACATGAAAGCCAAACATAAAATACAGTATTGTCACACGAATGTAAACGGCATAGTGAAAATATATGAAATAGTTTCATCATTCCGTAAATTAAAAGTAACAATAGCATACTGTCTAAGGTTCAAAGAAAATTGCATTCAAGGAAGAAACACAAAACCACTAACAAAGGAAGAAGTAGGAAAAACGCTGACAAGAATCATAACAGGAGTACAACAGTCGCAAATTGCCGAAGAATTACAAGCGTTGAAGAAAGGAAGCGAGATTCCTAAATTTAGCAAAACAGTAGATCTAAACCCATTTATGGATATTAACTGGAAATAGCAGTCGGAGGAAGACTTGAAAAGCCAAGATGACATATGAAGAAAAGCATCCAATAATATTACAAAGTAGGAGTCATGTCGTAAAACTACTGCTGGAACATGCACATCAGACTACACTCCATGGAGGAGAAAAAATGTTATCAGCGTACACGTGACGAAAATACGAATTATTAATGCCAAAAACAGCATAAAGTAAATAATACGTGGCTGTGTAACTGTGTATAAGAGTCAATAAGAATCAACAACAGCAAGACAAAAATTAATAGCCAAACTCAGAGGCGGTTTTTGGAAAGCATGGTCAAAGGAGTACTTACAACACTACAACAAAGGAATAAATCGAAAACGACAAAAGAAAAATATACAGGTTGGAGACCCCGTCATATTAAAAAATGAAAACACGCCACCAGTGAAATGATCCTTGGGAGGAATACTACAAACATTCCCAGATCAAAAAGGACTAAACCGAGTAGTAGGAATGAATACAAGCAAAATGAAACAAATATAGAAGACCAATAACAAAACTAATATTGCTGGCAAAGAAAGATAGAACAGGACAAAACGTACAACAACCGAAAGCACATTTAGTCCGATGGAGGATTCTAATCAATATTAACAACGGTGTTTGGATCCTATACAATAAAATACCCAAAAACAAGACTAATAATTGAGAAACTTGGAATAACAAATATTGCACAAGGAACATTCAAAGTAATGATCGAAATGCTACTCAGTCAAATGCAAGACAATGAGAATGGTAGTTTACATGTAAAGGAAGAAATGACAGAATTATGTAGGATAGCTGAAGAATTAACAAACGATGCTAAATGCAGAGAACTGGACCATCACATACAGCAATATTTCAAGTATTGAATGCAACACATAAGGAAAGAAAGAAAAGAGGACTACTAGGTAAACTCCTAGCGTCAATATTTGAAGTAAATGACGAAGTATACTAGGACATAAATGCACTTGGACAAAGCCAACAAGAACTGATACGGAAATCCAATCATCAAACAAAGTTTTTACTTCGTAGCATACGCAAAATAGAACAAGTACAACAACACATAGAAAAGAAACTTAATCGGTTCAACAATCAACTTAATTTATGCATTACAACCATCAATGGGATGCATAAATGGCATAAAACCATACAAGAAGATACACTAAATATTAAATTACTAATAACGCATCAAGTAGCATCAAATTATCTGGAAGAGACAAATAAATACTATCGACTCGTTTTAAATATACACTTGGGCGACGGAAACTTTTATAACTTTTACATCACCACGAAAAGTGCAAAACATAATAAACGACGCATACAAGAAACTACCGAATACCGTTAAAATTTAAAAACTCAAATTCTTATTACCACGTTTACAAACAAAGTAACACAAATAAGCATACAAGGTTATTTCCCAATAACAGAAATCACCGAATACACATTAATAAAAACAACTACGATACCACACCTAGAAGAAACGGGAAATTTTGTGATGCTAAAGGTGTAGGAGGCACATTTAGCGATAGACAACGGTAATCAAGCCTACTTTACAATTAATCCCGAGGACGAAAAACGAGCCATCAAAATCACCCCGAATAAAATTTTGTCATATCCACAAATAGTAAATAGTATAGAACACAATCCGCTCTGTTCTATCGACCAAATATATGAAAGAGTCGAAAAATCTAAATGTGAGATGCTGCAATTTCAAATAAATAAAACTATTTGCAAACAGTTAAAGACACCAAACACATGGTTATTTGTCACCTCTGGGAGAACAAGGGTGGCTATAATTTGTAACTGCGCCTGCCAAGATGTAACACTACATATTAGAGCAGTCCTAAACCTATCCCAACATTGTTTAAGGAAAACCAACAAAGCAATAATAACTGCAAAGCTGGAACTACTTACCAAACTACAAGCTATATACGTCAAGGCAATCACAATAAACGCGATCTTAACATTCAAGCGTAGAATAGTCAGCATAATAAACGAAACAGTATTCAATTCCATGCAACCATACATTTCCGAACAATATGAAAATATGGAACTGCAACCTATCACATAGAGACGAATCAAGCACCATTCTGGTATAACCACTGGAATAACAATAACTAAATTCATTATAATCACCCTAGGAGTATGGATAGCGTATAGTAGGTACAAGTTGTGCAATAGTAATCAAGCCCAAGCAACAACCAGCACAACTGAAGTGGACCCAGCATCAATCGAAATGCAGCTGTTCCAGTTCAGGAAACTACCCCAAACCCCAGTCCCCAGGACCCGAGAAACAATAAATTAGTAAAAATGAAATATTTAAGCATAAGTATAAGTTAACACGAAATACCAGAACCAGTTATACATAAGTCAATTTTTAGTTTTTATTTTCTGTTGGAAATATTCATATCTTAACAGAACCAGAGACGTAAGCTGCATAGGGCATAGATAAAATTTAAAATTTATAAATCCTAAACGTAGCAAATATATACCTACAAACAATTAAATTGCAACTCACACCATCAGCAAATTTTTCTGTGTCATTCAATTACGTAATAAACTTAGATTATAAATAAAAAGCCCAAAATTAAGATTAACCCTGACAATAAAATAAGAATAACATAGACGGCAAATTATAAATTAAGTTATAAAAAGACCTAAAGTGATAAGACCTTAAAACACAAATTGATTTAAGTTAAGATTGGAAAATAACTACTGATGTAATAGAAAATGCATAATTGTTACAAAACAGCTAGACAGCAAAAACATGGGCTTTAATTCCACTACTTAATACGAACGTCACACAAAATAAATGTATATAAGCAGGCATGTATAAAAAATAAACGAATCGTAAATCTGAGTTTGTACTTGATGACTGAGATCCCCTTTCAAGGTCTAAAGGCTATAATTAGGGTTTTCGAAGTTGGCCATCAAAGCGTCTAGAGGGATTAATTATCACCCCTTGAAAGATCCAAGCCTTTTCTTGGACAACAGAGTAGTTGAGGCTGGCTACTCCTTTCAAAGGGTGAGTTCTTTCCTCATAAGATGCAAAGTGCGGATTAGCTCTGTACCATTAATACATACGGACTACCTCCGTATCATTGAGATTTAGTTTGTTCACGTAATGGTTCGTTAAATCTTATTTTCATTTGTTAATATCGTCTTTAGGTTGATACGTTCTTGTAATCAGTCATTAATTTAGTTTATTCACGCCGTTTGAATAAATTCTCCATAATGGTATATTTGATGTATTTCTGTTGTCGATTTTCATGCAAGTGCCTTGAAGGTTAATTTTGCACCTGCGGCCGATGTAGTAAACTAGAATTATTCTGGGTAAAATTGTGTGGACGAATACACTTAATTTATTTAATTTGCCGTGACTCGTTTTTGAAAGTTGCGTTGTGCACTAACAACGATGCTGGCTATGGCATATTTATTATTTTCCTATTGTGAATATTGAATTTGCAGGTAACGTAATTTTAATTATCTTTTCAAAGAAACTTGGAATTCTTGTTTTCAGATTCTTACATTTTATTCCTTCAATCAAATTTTCTATTTATACGTGGATTTCGTAAAATTTTATTATACGATAATCTAGACTTCGTATTTCTCATTTCCTGAGAGAAATTATGTAAATCAGTTAACCATCCATTCTGTGCAAGAACTGTTATCTATTTTGCTACAAAAACTTACTATTCTTTTCTTATGCCACCGCTCTATTTTATATACCCATATGGATAAAATGCCATATTTTGAACCCCTTCAACTTAATACATTTTTTCCCTGGCTTAGGTTAAGACATCGACTAGTAACAAACGATTATACAAAGAATTACATCTATTAGCTAACTTCACTGGGACACCTGAAGGAGTGGGTTGCTAGTGAGACCCGTCACAGCTTTAGGTTTACACAAACACAGGAGTAGGTCTTGGACTTTTCTCACAAAATGGATAAACAGTTAGTTCCTGTCTTTACTTAGTTTTATTTAATTGGTACCGTCAAATACAAATATTGTTAATACGCAAGAAGTTCTTTAAAATAGGAAAGAATGTATGCGTGTCCTTCAATATTGATTTCATACAGTAGTGGGCCCTTAATCCTAATATATCTAATTTTTGGAGCATGTCTCTTCTATCAAATTTAATGCAGTGCAGAAAGATGTGTTCAATGTCGCCTAGACTTGTATTGTTACAGTCACAGTTTGGATTTGCTTGAATTTTGATCTCAGCTAAATGCGCAGGAAAAGATGCATGATTAATTCTTGCTCGGGTTATACTAACTATGAATTTTCTCTCCGATTTAATATTGTTAAACCACGGTTTTGGG
>JAHWXV010143628.1:0-10731 GCA_024586415.1 Phrixothrix hirtus
TGCAAATTTAATTTAATAACACACGTCCTTAAAGTATTTATTTCTGCATTAGTCTTATTGTTGAAAGAATTTAAAATCTAGTCATTAAATGTATACCGGGGGATCTGTAATAAGATCAGCCCTCGATGCACCACACGCTTTCAATTTTGCGAATAACCGAGTGATTAGTAATTCAGTTTTATTCAGTATCTGTTCCTCAATTTTAATATACCGAGTGGTATGAAGTAAAGAAAGTACCGTTAGAATAAGCACTTTTCTTTCAGTTTTGAATCTCGCAGTACCATCAGCGTCTGTTTTCCGTTTTATAAGGTAAGGTCAATTTACATCGTGACTTACAGGGTGTTCTTTGAAAATTACCTGTCTGGAGGGGTCTTGAAAACAGTGGCGCCCATATTTACCGATTTGAGACTTATTTTCCCGACAGTGTTTAGCTTAGCAGTACAGAAGAACCACGCCTCGCTCCACTGTAGCTTTGCTGGCCGTTGTTGAACACTGGTGTTTCTGCCACATGCGTTATTTCAATTTCGTCTTGTAACAACATGGAACATCATTTTTATACCGGGAGTATTTAAAAAGGTTTATCTATCGTGGTAATGATAACTGATTATAAACCAGAGATTGCAATTTGATGTTATTTCCTAAATATAAATTAATATCAGAATTCATTAACAATACACTATCTAAGAAATATCGAACGAAGTTTTTCCAAATCTCAGTTGGTATTATTTTAAAATTAACATTTTTATCGAGGTGCGTCACTTCTACAACGTGCAGTAGACAGTGATCACACTGGAAAAAATTTCCTCTAACCAAGTTTTAAAGTGGTCTGAACGAAAGAAACAAAAATGAGTTAATTCCAGTTAATTCATATATATATATATAGATTTTGATGCTTTTATATAAACGTTAATAAGTCTGAACAAATTGGCTTTAACTACAGACCCAAATTTATCACTTTGTTCAGAATTGTACACGTTTTGTATTCGAACCCTTATCATATCTTACTTCACTTCATCAATAAATATATGTGCCCAATTTTCTAACACCAGCATTTCTTACAGCTTTTTTAGATAAAAATTTATTGATCGTTTGAGATACTGTTCCATATGCGTGTTAGCCAATGTGTAGAAACGGAATGTCTTCCTTACCTATTGCCACGAAATCTAGCTCAGTATCAAAGCGGTAGAGTAGGGGGGTATGATGTAGCTAATGTTGTTTATAAAATGTACTTCTCAGTGTATACCTTCTGGCTAGAATTAAGTCGACGTCTTCTTAAGATAAAAATAAGGTAAAGTAGTGAATAAGTAGGGCACCAGTCGTTCACTATAATCAGTAACAAGCAACACCTGAACGCTAAGATGTTCACTTAAAATAAACTTATTTATAACAAGTACTCTGGAACTGTAGACCTAAGAAACCTAAACAAAAGTAAATTAGGTAAAAGGAAGTTCGATGAAATCATAAGCTAATTCAACAAATAAGTAGGTATTTATTCAAATACCCAATTAGAATATTCACAAATTGCATGGTATCATATAAACAAGAGAAATAAAATAAGCAATGACAATAAATTTATATCCTGGTTAGGGACGCATTGACAATCAAAAGGATAAACGAAATGCTTTTTATAGATCAAAGCTAACCTAGAATTATTATATTTCCACTATAAGACTCGATAACATTAATTATAAATCCTAGAAAAGGATACATTTTACAATCAAAAAGGATACATGAATTGGTCTTTATAGATCAAAGCTAACCTAGAATTATTCGATAAGACCTCGTATATAACGCGGACAATACAATGTCATCTCAGAGCTAAATAATTTAACAATGAAATAAAGTTACTTAGAACAATACGTGCAATGAAGTGACATGAAAAGATAAGATACATTAACAAAAAAAGGAAAATTTAAAAGCTTAAAAGCGTTAATTATTTATCAAATGAGAATTGAGAATAATAGCGTCAATCTAATTTACTAGAATCAGTTAACAATCAAAATAAGAATGATGTGAACGCGAGTTTAAGTTTGCAAAAGCATACGCTAGCCAATTATGCAAAAGACTGTATCTGAAAAAACCATTTAAAATAAAGCACGTTAAATTTATATCATAAGTGTTAAAGGCTAACATCTCAGATCTTTTTCTCTAGAGAAATCCATACCTATGCTGAATAAAGTTATTGAGCGTAACTCGTATATAATTAAAGAATTTAATACCAATATTTTTTAAGTCTGAAAAGTATAGTATAGTAGTAGTATAGTATTTGGCAATTATTGAAAAGCTATTTAATATATCATTCAAATAACACAAAATTAAATACGGAAAGTAAAGTAAGGCGACGCAATTATTTTACATTTAAAACATAATTAGATTAGAAAGGTAGAAAATAACTATTGATACATAATGTAGAATTTATACTTGATATGTTAATTAAAAGAATTGAGTATGTTCGTTGATGTCTATCAGTAATGACACATGTGCCCCAGCAGAATATTAAACTATTGGAAAAGTTGAAAACATTGTCCCAGCAATTTATTAAAAATGCGAAAAATTAACATTTTAGTACCACTTTAGGATCTTTATGCGCTGGCACAGCATCTTTTGCGTCCTTCATGAATTAACGGGCCATCAGAAAGTACATCTCCCGTTCAACATTTAATTATTGAAGACCGCTCATAGTAACTTAGCAGATAGATTTGAAGGAATAAATCCTACCAGTCACGCTAAAAAGAATAGACCAAAACAAATTAATTCAATAAATAGAACAAGTCCAATTAGTTCTTACCGTTGCATTAAAAAGAACAACGCCTTTTTAGGATGCAGTAACCAAAAATATCAGATAACTCACATTATACGTTTATGTACTAGCAGAGATAAAGCACAAGTGTTCATTTTCAAGGCAGTCTACGACCGCAGAATTACCAAAAAAACGTCAGATAAGGAATCGAATATAACCAAGCGGAGTTTTAAAATGAATTTTATATTTACAAACTTTATCACCAGGCAGCGACATATACCGGATAAATAAATTATATATAACAAATTCCTAAATTAGTCTATTAATTAGCTATAACCTTTATTTCTGAAGTACGAACACAAGTAAAAGAATTACTTATTAAGTTAAATATATTCAAATATATCCAAAAACGAATTTTCGGTTTTTAAATATTCCCATTCTATACATATACGACCTAAAAGAAATTTTACGTACATATGTACAGGGCGTACTCAAATGAATACACACAAATTATATCCAAATATTTACAAGTCAAGGTGAGACTGTGACACTATTTCTTTTTGAGTTTGGAGAGCCCATTTACGTAAGCTGTTATGGTAAACAATAAACCTTGCTTCAATTGCAGATTTGAATTTATAAATTTATAAATCCTAGCAACTTTTTCTCGATAAGTTTCTCCTTTATTTAAATTACGATTCTAGAGTCACAGTTAAGTAACAAACTTCACCTTCCTGAACTTTTGTCTTACAGTAGTAATACTTAAATTTTTCCTTTTTCTACTTCTCTAATATTCAACAGCTCTTGATTTATATTCATAAGATAATTCTTCTGTGTCTTCAATACACTCCATCGTGAGTGAGGGAGCTGGACCAGGTAGAGTTTGCAGAATATCATCTTCCATTACTAGTGCATGCTTTTCTTTGTAAGGTTCTTTTAAACATAAGCTTTGTAAAATTCATTTTGTTCCTTCTAAGAATGTTAAAATGAACAAAAAATTAAATTTTTATCTTAGCGTATTTTATGATGAAATAATAAAATAAGATAATCTTAACAAATAATTAGACTATAACACATTTCACTTGCCTAAAACAACAGTATAAAACTAGTTTTTATTCAGTGCTTATAGCATTTTTATTTTAAATATAAGATGACGTCACACAATTTCTGAAATTAAAATCAATTTTTAGGTGTAAAATTGCAATGTTATTTAAAATATTTCAATAAAAAATTGCTTAAATTGTCTTTACATTTAAGTAGTACAATACATGACTACAAACTATTTTTGTCAGTTATTAATAAATAAATTGCTCGAGATTGTGAGAAAAAGTTTTATTTACTATTCCTAAATTATTTCTTATTGAGAAAAAGTTTTATTTATTATTCCTCAATTATTTCTTATTTAGTAACGTATTACAGTAAACAAATCGAATTATGCCTGCTACAGTTGTATAACCGCAGCACACGTTACTGTAAATTGATACTTTAGATAAGTCAGTTATAATTTTATCAATAATCAAAAGCTTAGTCTTGAAAAAAATACTGTGTTACATTGCTTTTAATTTTATGCATGTTGTGGTGTCTACATAATATCCTTTCACTCCCTAAAAGGCATGTCATATTAACTGAAACACCCTTTATAACATTTTGACCAGTTAAATAACTATTAAGATGTATCTTTTTATAAAAATAGAATTTTTTCAAAGTAAAGTAGAAAGTAATGTTTTAAGTGCAGTTCTAAGAGCGATTAAGATAGAGTAAAACATTAATAAAAAAGTTTTTACCAAATATGCAAAAAACTCAGATACAAAGGTTTAAACAGCATTGAACACATACAACAACAGATTAAGAAAAGAAACTTCAAATAGTGTATTTTTAAACTAATAAGTCGGCCCGAAGGGAATACTCGTACAATTGAAAAAATTTATGAAATGAAAAAATATAATTTGCAATATTATTTTTAATACCTTTTGCGCTTTGTTATTCACTGCTATGACTACTTTAAATGCTACTTTTAATTTTAATCATAGTTGGCAAGACTTTGGATGTTGGAAACTTTTATTATTACAAACTTATTACAAACTAGTAAACATTTTATATTGATTGCCTTTAAAATAAAAACGTTATTTAGGTTGCTCCTCCGATAGTTGAAGTAAATTTAAATGAATGCTGTAAAAATTGACACAGTCTGTACCATAATATTGACCATTGTGTAAATTGTATAATATTGTATAACAGAAAAGATTTTTTTTGAGTACTTTATAAATGAATTGTATCGTTGGTTGATAAAAGGTAATAGTGCATTTTCTTTGGTTGTCTTATTTAATGGCCATGCAACAAACTTAACAATGGTGTTAAGTGATTTCTGCAAAAAAGTATGATAGAACTTGCTGGGCTTTTTCTCAACGTAATTCAAATTTAACAACCAGTGGACGTTGCAGTTTTTCATCAATTAAAACAGACATGGAAAAGATGGTTGGTGATATCTACCATTAAAACGAAACAATGCCCCATTTAGAGGAAGTATTGAAATGTTTATACCAAATATTTTACAAAATGAATTTAGGCGCTGTGGTTCAATGCAAATGTTCTAAATTACTAAGTAACCGTGATAATGTGAAAACATCTTACAAATCTTATCCAAAAGCTACGAATTATTTACAATTTTTTGAGAACAAAGTACCGCCAGATAAACTTAAACAGTTTAAACAATCCAGCAAAGACTGGACTTTGTGACATTACAGATGCACTGCTTCAAGAAATTAGCGCAACATACAATAAAAACTAAAAATTTTTTTGTTGGTATTTCTAATTTATTCCACGCAAGTTTGTTATGAGTTTAGAACATTGTTGTTGTTGTTGACATGTTTTTTCTATCGTTCTCAATAAACAGTAAGAATTTTAACAAATTGATGAAATGCCGAATCATTTTGTATTGACTGTTCTTGAGACTTCCTCCATATTGGTTTTAGAATTTGTAACATGGCAATATTCGACTTTTAATATGAAACGTGAATCAAGGAATCTGACTTCAGGAATGTGGTTTTACATGAAGAAGATTGAAGCTACAGAAGACTGGGTAAAAGATTCAGCGGATCCCATACCTCAAAATCACGAATGGTACAACGATACAGGAAGAATGGGAATCATTTCAAACGACGAGGACAAGGTGGTCTTCTCGCAACAACTCCTGTTCAAAATTGTTTTTTGCGCTCCTGTAATTTAAAACAACGGTTTATAACAGATCACCACAGAGCACGCTTATAGTTTGCTAAAAAGCATACCATTTGGTTGGGGGCTGACTGAAATAGAGTAATTTACGGGCGGCTCTTGATTATAACTGTATAATTGCGATAGATGTATTCATGTGCATAGGTGTAATCTTTGAAACACGCCTTGTATGGTTGTAGATTAGTTATGATCTGGGATGGCATTTATTTAACGGCTCACATGAATCTAGTCGATTAAATAATGAAACTATAACTTCAAGATCATGTTGTGCCATTTGCTCCATATATTGGGCCAAATTGTCTGTTAATAAACGATAACGTTCGACCGCATACTGCTGCGATAGGGCACAATTATCCAGAGCAAGTTGGAAGCCATGTTATGGAATGAGCGAAAAGAAATCTGGACTTCAATTCAACTGAGAATGTTTGAGATATGCTTGATAGGCGACTTAGACAATACAAAAATCAACCCCAGATTCAGGAAGAACTTGGAAAACGTCTAATTGAAATATGGAAGGGTTTAAATTAGAATGGCATAGCAGCATTTGTATTAAGTATGGGTCGACGTTGCCAAGCAGTGATACGCCATAGAGGTGGAAACCGCAATGTTATTCAATTAGCAAACAAAATGCGGTAAATGAAAAGACACGTCAAATTCTATCTAGCCAGAAGAGAAAACCGATGGTGATAATTTAAATAGAATTTTAAATGACAAAACCCAGTGTATTAGAGTACAAAACGGCTACAGCCTCACACTAAGTGCAGGTTAACTTGCACACTAAATACGAGGTACGACAATTAAGTAATGAGACTGATTTTTTTGCAAGATGTGGCAACCCTGCAGCTTACGCAGGCGCTCCATCTTTGACCTTGATCTCTAACCTACTTCTAATCCAAGCGGCACATTGATGCGGCCGCTCAGTCGTGAGTTGTGGTGTAATAAGGGAACACGTGTTTTTGTCTCTCGTTACAGAAATGGAATCGCGAAATATTGCCCAACGGTATGCCATTTATTTCTATGTTAAATTGGGTGAGAATGCGACGACAACTTACAGTAAGCTTCAGAAGGCTTTTGGAAATGAGGTTATGTCAAGAGCCCAAGTTTTTTGTTCGTATAAAATGTTTTGTGAAAGCAGAACGAATGTTGAAGATGAAGACCGAAGTGGATGACCATCAAACCATAAAAACGTCCAAACGACCAAAAAAAAACTCGCATGTCAAAATCAAAAGTGAAACGCATGCTTACGTGCTTCTTCGATTCCAAGGGCATTGTTCATAAAGAGTGGGTGCCTCCTGGCCATACAATTAACCATTATTTCTACAAAGAAAGACTTCGAAAACGAGTTCTCCGTGTTCGTGCAAACATTGCTGATAATTGGATTATTCATCACGATAATGCTCCATTCCATACTGTACTGTCTGTGTACCAATTTTTAATCTCAAAACGCATTTCAGTACTACCACAGCCGCCTTATTCGCCCGATATTGCTCCGAGCGACTTTTTTCTATTTCCAAGAGTCAAAATGGTAGTTAAGGGACACCATTTTCAAACAACAGAAGTTGTCCAAAAAGCTGTGATGAGAGTCTTGGAGGATATTCCAAAAGGAGCGTTCCAGAAATTTTACCAGCAGTTGCAGAAGCGCTGGAGTAAGTATATGCAAGCAGAAGGGAACTACTTTGAATGAGATTACACTAAAGATGACTAAAAACATAAGTGATATTTTTTTTACATCAGTCTCATTAGTTAATTGTCGCATCTCATATATCTAAACTGCCATGCACAGAATATGGGGCCTTAGCAATTTTTTATTTGTAACGGGTTCAGGTATTTTAAAGGAACAAGAAAGTAAATAAAAAAATTCGATTATATCATGTATAATATTTATAATTAGAATATTCAGTTTTTGTCCTACCAATAACCCAAAGAATTCAACCAAAACACAGCGACGATCAAATTGGGATTGTAAATTTGGAAAATGAACAGAGCGTAAATTTAGTTAGTAATATACAAGGTGTTACAGAAGGAATAGTGAATATTTTAAGGAACCTTCTACTTCATTCAAATTTTGTTCATTTGCATGTTAAGAAGAAATACGATTGCTGGTACTGCGTCAGCCTCACGCAGTTTAGTGAAAATACGTCTAAATGCTATTGAATCTGGTACTCTGCGGTTAGGAAAACGTCTGCTTCTTAACAAAAACCAGCAGCATTTCCATTATAATATCCGTAAAAGAATATCATATCGGCATATTCTGCATATTTAAACACGTGAGGCATGCTTAAACAGTTGAATATTGGCCAACCAATCACACCTCAACAGGTCAGATTACAACTGCCACATACAAATTGAGACTTCCGAGTGCATGTCAACTGTTTTAGATGTGTGTACGCATCGATATGTACACGTCAACTTCGGTATCCCTATAACCTTTAAGAATTGAACTTTTATATTCAAAATAGCCCACACTACACCTAAAATATTTACTATTTCTCCTAAAACACCCTGTATGTGAAGAAAAAAATGAGATCAATTTTAGACACAATTCGGTCTATAAAGCAGCATTAGACTTAGCAATCAATTTTAAATTAAGCTATTGATTACAAATACCCACGAAAAGTGCCCAAGAGAATTTCTAATGCCATTCAAAAATGTACTTTTGTGATTTACATCATCTAAAGCAAAAAAAAAATTACAAAAAAAGTGTATGCAGTTATATCATCAAAGGAATAGCAACAATATTTAAAGAAAAGAGAAAGATAAAGCTGAAAAACTAGAGAAAGACAAAAATTTACCAAAAATGGAAAGTAGGATAAGAAAACGGGTACTGTAAAATTTGCGACGAAGACTAAATGTAAACCTTGGGCGAAAAAGCTTATTGCCTTTCTTGTGGTGAATAAATATTTGTTGAAATAATAATTCGCCGATTTTTAACTATAACGATTACTAGAGCAGCTTGTTGATGAAATTGGCACTCGAATAAATCTTACGTTTTAATATTGTAATATTTTTTAAAATACTTGTTAGATTATTAATATTTTTGCATAATATTCAGTAAAATAGTGATAAAGAGAAAATATAATCACAATAAAAATGTTTATTTTTAAAATAGCTCCCAAAATTGAAACAGCAAATTCAACTTATCTTTTAGCTGATGATTACTTGTACACTTACTTTACCTATCAATTAAATTATACAGAGCGTTAAAATTTCTGAGTTTTTAGTTTTACAACATATTAATCTATTTTCCTTAATAGTTGCTATATTCCATGCCAAAAATACATTTTAATAGCATCAACAGAGTCGTGTTCGCGCTGCGAGATATAGATGGCGAATCTTAACAAATAATTAATTAACAAAGGATAATAAGAAAGTTTAACATCCTGTATCACAAAATTAAGCTATGTAGAACATGTTTTTCATAGAATCACATAAACCATCACCGATTGCAATGCTTTTAGAAACTTAGAAAGCACCTTATATATTCAGTCATAAGGAAGCGATAAGATTTTGACAGCCATCGCACTATTGTTGAAACAATTGCGCCGTCATTCCATGTCAGAAATATTCATAAGCTCCATCATGAATCGCTACACAATAGCACAACGACTTGAAATAATACAAATTTATCATCAAATTTTGCTTTGTGTTCGCAAAATGTATGGTCTACATAACGGCAAATAAAAGTCATAATTCGACCAATTATTTCAAAATTTAAAACAACTGGTTCTCCTGTGGACTAAAGACTGCCTGTACATCACCGTACTAATCGTTCTAACGAAAATAATGCCGATATCCTGGACGTTTATGTTTTAAGAAAAGCCTTGGCCTACATTGACTCTCGCGCTCAAGCCTTATCGCCATTTACAATGCGGGCGCGTATTTGGTTGAAGTAAATCCACAATAGATCATAGTTTGGCGGCGTCAGTAGCCCCTTTTCCTTCCAGGATGTACAAGGAAAAGCGCTAACCGTTACATAGATACGCGTCGCTTGTTTAACATGAACCTTAACATCATGTATTTTCTAAAAAAACGTAGGACATGCCACACAGAAAGACAAACATTGATGCTATTGGGGGAAAGATTCCGAGGTTCAATAATTTCGAGGGACAGAAACATGTACGCACCACTCAACACCCTTTTGTGTTACTTCTTGGGAATAACGTGAGTCTCTAGTTTATACTAATAAAACATGAACTATTCAAGAACTCAACGATGCCATTGTTTAGCATACTGCCGAAATAAGTGTTATACGCTACCTAACGAAGTCATGAAGGGCCTTTGTTGATATGCTGCTCCACATATAATGCAATTGATTTTATTTCGACCTTATATAAGTACATCACATTTATGTCGCACATACAACTTGTATTATTTCAGTTTAACGATCTATCACCCTTTACAATATCTGTATTAGTGCATATAATATAAAATATTTAAATAAATGTTTATACATGAACCGATGGATGATATCCCAAGAGTACTTCATTAAATCGCATCATTCATTCTGAGTAACTTGCTAAAACTAGTTAAAGGAAACAATGAACACTCTGTACTTTTTGTAAAACGGTGAACTGGCCTAATGGAATATTGATGTTTTCTAAAACCCCTCATTGCTAGTCAAAATAGTCGATAATTTACGAAGAAAAACGCATTGAACAATCAAAAGATTAATTAAAACAATTTTTTGGTTAAACTGTGTAACTTTAATAAAAATTAAACGTTTCGAAAGCTATTTGCCTTCTTTTTCAATAAAATTGACAAAT
>JAHWXV010143639.1:0-12423 GCA_024586415.1 Phrixothrix hirtus
AATTTCGGTGTATAGGAAAGTCACTTACGTAAATAAATTCAAATTAAATTTAAAATGTGTAAGAGAAAGTCGTGTGTTGTCTCACACCAGATTTTTGTCTAGTATATTGCTCTGAATACATTTCCCAAATATTGTGGTTTCTTCTGAACACCCTGTTTATTTTAATTCATAAATTACCAGATGATACGAATTTATAGCCACACATAAGATAAGATTATTAATTTTAGACTAAAGTATTGAAGTTTTTATATTTCTTACGTGTACCGTTAATTACTGCTCTGATGCCCGGTTTCTAGAAACTTTATTAAATTGATAGCTATTGAAGCTATAACTTTATCGATCTCATAAATCTAGTAACGGTTTCTCCAACAATTTTCTCAAAAATTATTGATTTCATAACTATGGGCTTGTTAAACGATTATTTAAAATGGTAACAGATGGCAGTAATATTAACGGCTAATTTCATATAGGACCACTTCTTCTTTTAAAATGAACTTAATCATACCCATTAGTATAATTATTATGTTTATCATAATTTGTTATTTTAATAAATTCTTGAAATTTCGTGTGTGCGCTGCAAAATAACAAAAAACCAAAAAATGGAAAATTTTAAAAGTGCTATAAAAATGACAAAGCAAAGCTCAAACAATTTTTCGAATTTTAAGAAACATTTATTATTTGAGATTTTAAGCCAAAATTTTGTGTCAATCATTGAAAACAAATAAACAGATTGGGCTCTGCGACTCTCTAGATTTGCCACAATGTCAAATAATTCCTTGTCAGAGGTAGTTGAAGAATTTGAGTAATTCATTTTACAAACAAAGTACTTAGAACTAACTCATGATTGAAATCAATTAACAATAAAAAATATAAGAGCAAAACCAATTACAATAAAAATGATAGCATTAAAATAAACACAAAATTCATAATCCAGCAAATTTAACCTTAAATCAGCACGAAATATGTATTTATTTCTACAAATTAACAGATCTAAAATTTTGTGTGTGCGTCAGTTAAATTATCTCACCACAATTCGTTAGATCAGTTATCCTCGTAAATATGGAACCAACAAACTTATTGACCGTTTCAGAAATGAATTTTTGGGTTATGTAGCTTTCATGAAGACATACATTCCATAATTTCGTTTCTAGAAACCAGACATGAATCTATTCAAAACAAGGTATAGTAGTCTGGCAGCTAAGTTGCTCGAGATTGATATATTATTCTAATAAGGTTGCACTAAAGTGCCGAGAAACAGTGAAGGTCAGGGTATTGGTGAGGTGTAAAATTGTAGGAGCCCCAGTTTATGTCGAGCTACCACATCTGCAAATTTTTGATGTTAAATAAATACCTACAATAATTTATTATTCAGTATATGTGCATAAGTGCTTATTATTAATTAAAAAAAAAAGTATAACAAAATTCGAAATGTCAGGAATATGTACATGTAAAAATTGAGTGTGAGACAACAGACAACTATCTCTTAAGTACATAGATATAGAAATGTACCAATGTCCACATGATTAAAATATATACTTTCATTTTGAAAACGATAATTGGAACTGTCACCCATTCAAGTTACTGGACTCAGAAAAAACTGCTTAAACTCCATCGATTTTTTCAAGAAAACAGCTAAGTTTATGTAAAAGTACATCAAAGACATAAGAACCATAGCGAATTTTTAAAAAAATGTAATAGCCATTTTCTTGAAAATCCCAAGAATAAAGTGACATTTCTGGTCATTTGATATTAATTAAATTCTTGCCATCTTATGTTCAGAAGATAAAAAACAAATATAATTTTTCAATTTTATATAATGATTAGTTTTTGGGATAGGTTGTTCACAACTATTACTTGAAGTACTATCGGTTACTCGATTATCAAAAATTTATTACGAAAACTTCTTGATTCATATAAAACAAAATTAAGTAGCTAGGAAATATACTAAGTTTAACAAATATCGATAGCCGATTTCAAGAAAACCACGAAAAATGAAAAATTCGGAAAATATCTAAAAATGACAGAAATAATGTGGTACTTTCAGTTATTCAATTTTAAGCAAATTCTTGATTTTGCACACAAAGGCGAGAATGACCTCCAATATAAATTTTTATTTAGTTAGGACTTTTAGTTTCATAGTTATTTTATTCTGAGTGAATGGTAAAAGTATTTCCGATTACTCGATATACAGAAAATTCTCTGACAAACCGCCTACATTATACGAAAGGGCATTAAATGTCTAAGAAACATAATAAATTTAACAGAAAATTGTTAGGGCCGATTTCAAGATAATCACGAAAACCGAAGTTTGAAAAATATCTTAAAATGATAGAAATAACGTAGTACTTCCTGTTATTCGATTTTAACCAAATTCGTGATTTTCCCTTCAAGGGTAGTTATGAACTCACATAAATTTTCATTTGGATAGAATTTTTAATTTCATAGTTATTTTATTCAGAGTTAACGGTAAAAGTACTTCCCGTTACTTGATTTACGAAAATGTGTTTCACAAACTGCCTAGATTATATGAAAAGGCATTAAATGTTTAAGAAATAAAGTAAATTTTAAAATGATCGTTAGAGCCGATTTCAAGAAAATCTCAAAAAACCAAAAAATGGCAAAAGTAAAATGGCAAGAGTAAAATGGCACTTCCGGTTTTCCGATTTAAGTAAAATTGTTGCAGTTGCGTAAAAGGATAAATAACATGCGATCATTTCAATTTCAATTCCCAGTAGGCTATGAAAAAAATTAATTGCATATAAGGTAAGAGGAAGTAAAAATAGCATACCATTAGTTGTAACTATGAAGAAGGTCAAAATCAGTTGGTGGATTAACACAACCCTCTGAAGCTTGGAAAATTAAAATAAAAGATATGGAAAACTGTTTTAAGTAAAACAGCTAAAATAACTAAAAAGTTTTGCAACAAATGAAAAAACTTCAATACTGACGAAGTAGCGTGGAAAACTTTTATAAAGCAGAGAATTTTTATTAGCATAAATTACTTGAATTTTATATACAGTAGATAAAAAATGTTGAAACAAACTTTGAAACAATTATGTTCAAAAATGAATCAAAAAGACCAGCTTCTTTTTAAGTTACATTGATATCAAAAATTCTATTTGTAGGTCATCCTAGTTTTTAAACCTTTGTTTTCTATGTACTTTGAGCAAATATATATTTGTATTTCTATGTATTTCTATATTTTATAAATTTAGTAGATATTAAAACTCCCAGGTCACATATTTCAGTAATTTTACAAGATATTCGAATTTTATGAATGACATTTGCTAGATAATGAAAATAGCTGTATTTCTGAGGCATTTGAAAGACAATTCAATATAAAGTATTTTTTATAATACAAACTAATTTTGAAAAGTCAAAGGTGTTTAGGATATTTTAATTTTAATTTGAGTACCATCAAAATAAGTCATTTATTAAATTTATTTGTATGTTAGCAATGTGGCTTTTATAAATAAAAAAGGTTGTCAAACAATTTTCTGCTATTAACAGTAACTATTTGAGAATTGAAAAATAAACATTACATTAACCGCAAACAAGTCAATATATCAATGTGTGTAAACGCAGATGGTAATAATTTTGAACATTTAATATAAGTTGCACCTTATTAATAATGATTAAGTTGCTTTATATTTTGACGGTTACTTTTTAAAAATTTTCCAATTAACACAATGTTTAATGTTAATTTTTTCAATTTACAAGTAAAAACTTTTAATACTAAAATACTGTTTTACAACCTTTTTTATTTATGAAAGCCACATTGCTAACATACAAAAAAATTGAAAACCTTTGACTTTTCGAAATTTGTTCATATTACAAAAAATACTTTATATTGAATGGTCTATCGGATGCTTTACATTTAAACGTTCTTAGGATCAAAAAATAACTTTGCATTAGAGCGCCATCTACATTTTAAAACATGCAGTAATATCATTGACACAAAAATACAGTTATTTTCATTATCTAGCAAATATCGTTCATAAAATTCGATTATGTTGTCAAATTACTGAAATATTTGTCCTGGGAGTTTTAAGTGGTACACCCTGTTATACAATAGGTAATGCAAAAGCTTAAAGGTTAACGCTGTAAATAGATTTAAATTATTCTGTATTGTGAGTGTTTAAGTGATTGATGATTTCATTTTAAGAAATAACCACATGCACATTTAGTTTTCAATAAATTGCTTCAAATATTTATTTTTACAGGAAATTAGGTGACAGTTTCTAAAACCATTGTTTCAATATCAACTGTTCTAATAGATTTTTTACATTTTTACCTCCGAGAAGTTTTCATTCTTCCATTTTCAAACCTCTAACATAAAGTATAAAATTTAGTAAACTTTAATTATTTTAACATCATATATATTAAAAGGCGGTTTGTCTAGAATTAACTAGCATGTTATTGGCTTCACATCAACAAATGAGAAGTTTATTTGCAAGTATTATATCCAAAATCAACTAAAAACGAGTTAGTATGTGATATCAGTAGCTATTATGGTGTATTTTTATAGTATAATTTTATATTATGTTAAAACATTCCTTATGCAATGTAAATCAATATGGCAAACTTTAGCTGACATTAATTGAACAATTTCACTCAACAAAATTTAAAAATTTGTTTGTTGAAATATTTCGTGAACTGAATATGGTATTTTTTGCAAATAAGCTCTTCAAATGAGAATTGAACTTATTTCATACAATTCAGCTCTGAACTGATTTTGTCTTTTTAAAAATACTTATGTCAAAATATTGTCTATGATGAAGTTATTAATGCAGATAAGTAACTGTAAAATTTTCAATGGTATTTATTGCTGTGTCTACTTTTGCCAATTAACAAATATTTACCTAAATTAGAAAATACCTGAGCTGTTTGTGAGATAAAACACAAAATTTAAATCAAAGAAACTTTATTAAATTTTCAACCCCTATTTTAGACAAACTTTTTTCAATTTAAAATAAAATGATGTAAACAAGTAAATTTACCTGAAATTATCAAAACGTCAAAATAATTTTATAAAGGTTAATGTCAGTAAATAAAATCCCTAAATGTAAAGATTGGATAAAACTTCCAAATTTTAAATGTAACCAGGCAGTTAAATATATAAAATTGCTTTCACCATAAAAGTATCATGTTACTTAAGAAAATTGTTTGGATAAATGCTGTAAAATAAAAACAAGACTGCTTTACTAAACAAATTTAATACATAAAAGATTTCAACCAATGAAGAAACGAAGATCCGTTGCTAAAGGGGTTGTTTTGAAGAGAAAAAAGTATCCAGGGAGACAAAAACAAGGAGTTTTTTTTTCTAAAGCAAAAAGGGTTGGACACAAAAAAAAGCGTTCCGAAGTTAAAAATAATTTATCAAGTGTAAAAAGTGAGAAACACCTTGAAGATAAATCACAGTGTGGTTGTAGAAGAGTTAAGAAGAAAGCAGTTTGTAAATTGAAGAGGGTCGGAAACAGAAAAGGCATTCAGAGTTAATAAAAGTAGATAACAAACGTAAAAGGTGACGAAGATCCAGAAGATAAACAAATTGGTATTGGAGTGAGAAAAGGAGAATAGCAGAAGAGACTAGAGGCGCAGAAAATAATTACTAGCAGCGGAATTGTTAAGGAAGAAACAAAAACAGTCAACGTCTCAAAAGTGGAGCAGAAAACAAGACCGGCAAAGGACAGGATATACGTAAGCCACTTTTAAAGGTAACACATTGGCCAATCTGTTAAATTTAGGGTGCAGTAGAGAATCTTTAAACATAAATAAAGACAATAGTCGGTGGCTATTATTCAAATTCTTGATTTCTTAGTTGTTTATGCAAATTGTAAGACGATATTAATTAGGACTGAGTTAGCGTATATCTGAAAATTTTGTATAAATATTTAATTTGAAGTTTGTTGACAGTTACAAAGATTTAAAAAGTTTGAAGTTATAGTATTTCTTTTATTAATAAATATTTGAGTTTTGTTAATTAATCCCAGTTTTTTCTTTATTGTTTTGTTATTATTTGACACATATACTAATAGAGGCATAAATTTGATAATTTCAAGATAAATACAAGAAGTATAACGTAGTTATAAATAAAAAGATAAAGAATTGAGAATTATTTGATTTGAGAGAAAATAAAGTTCCTTTGATAAAAATTTGAATTATAAAATTGTTCAATTAATAAACAAGATCATAGTCTAGGTAGACCAGATTTGTGTAATTTTTATAGGGTTATAGCAGTATGTAAACCAGTGCTGCTGAGAGCTGAGTAGTTGATATCGATACAGAGTCTCATATTTAGTCGGGCATAGCAAAGTACACTGGTACTTTAAAATTTATTTTTAATTTTAGATTACGTGCAGCCGCTGAGGCGTTACTAGGTAACCAGTTGTGTAGGAAACAAAGGTTATTCAGGGAGGCATAGCATTATGTTACTCCCACTAATTTTATATTATTTTGAATATTAATTAAATTTATGTTTACCTAAATAGTTATCTTATATTTTAGGTGAAAATAAACATTTCAATGTATGCCTTGAAAGTAGCTTTGCATTCTTTATCGTTTACAATTAATCATTTGATGGTCATTAAATGATAACTATAATAAACAATTCAATTTTCATAGATATTAATATTTATTTACTATCATTGGTTTTAAAATCCCAAGTTCAATTAAGTCAGAAAAATTATAAAAACTCATCAACGTTTATATATATTTAACAAATTAAAATTATTTCTCATTAAAATTAATAAAAGCAATCACTTACAAAATCATTACAGGCTATAGCATGTTTGCAAGGGTCATCCACACATTGAACATGCTGACTACAGTCCAAGCCTTTGAAACCTTCAGGGCAGATGCAGTAGTAAGAGAATAAATCTTCATGACAGCTACCTCCATTGCGGCAAGAATTCCATTGGCACAATTCGACACGTTCGCATGCAGGTCCTAATGTGAAACAATAAAAGCAGTGCAAGCAACATTTAGCAAAAGCTCGCCAGAGTAACCCAAACATCAACAAGACTAAGCTATCATAAAACAGCCAAAAAAGGGTTAAATAATGATCATACCTGTAAATCCAGGTGGACATGTGCAATTGTAAGAACCTAAAGCTGGGCTACAAGTGCCACCATTTAAACATGGATTATTAATGCATATTACGTCTGAAGAACAATTAGGGTATATACCTAATATAATAAAAGCATGAATGGACATATCACTTTTTTGTTAAAACTTACAAGAGCTTTGATGAATCTCCAGTTCACAATTTGTACCTGTATAACCTGGTTGGCAATGGCATTCATAACTTCCTAATTTATCTATACACTGACCATTATTCAAACATGGATGTGAAACACATTCGTATACATTCTAAAATTATATCCTTATTCACAACATTTTTAAGATAACTGTAAACACTCACATATTGACAAGATTTTCCATCATAACCTGGTAAGCACTGGCATGTGTAACTTCCATATGTATCAAAACAAGTACCATGATTATGGCATGGATTACTACGACATTCATCAATGTTGTTTTCACAATTTTTTCCTGAGTATCCTGTATGACTACAGTCACATATATAACTATTATTCCCATCTTTACAATAACCATTGTTTAGACATGGATTTGACTGACATTCATTAATGTTTGTCTCACATTTTGCCCCTGTAAAACCTGGCAAACACTTACATTCAATTCTACTTGTGCCCGAATGAACTACACATATTCCATCATTTAAACAAGGATTTGGAATACATAAAGGATGTACTGTTACTTCTTGATCACAATATTTTCCCTCAAATCCAGATAAACAATTACAATTATAATTGCCATTGTTTTCTACACATGTCCCTCCATTTTTACATAAAGTTGGTTTTTTTTCGCAAATATTCCCTAAGTCTATTTCACAATTTTTTCCGGAATAACGCGGTGAACATATGCAAGTATAAGAGTTCTGTCCATTAATGCAAACACCTTGTCTCATGCATGGTTCAGTTGTACAATAATCAATTGCTCGACTAGCTTTTAAGTCCTCTCTTGGCGTACCTTCAAGAAATGTTGCAAGTATAAAAGGATAACCAAAAATATTACTTACAGCTATTATCGGGTATTGGGCATTTACCAAACAAGACGTTATGTGGATGAATTAAACTACTGTTAAATGTAATGGACGGTCCTTCCAAAATACATCCAATATAATGGTTTCCTACAATTAGTATAGCACCATCGTCATATAAATCGGCATTTGTTAAAAGCATAGAATGGAAAGTAGAATTTGCCAGTAACTAAAATAATATGGGTATTTAGTTATCTTAACAAGCACTCATAGTTAAATTTACAAATATACCTGTGTGTAATCATCAACTGTTAAAGTCAAATTTCCCAACTTATAATCTAAATTAATAACATGCCAACGATTATTTAAATAATGTCCAAGAACTTTGGTATCAAAATGCTGCCCTGCTGTTTTCACAATGAAAACTATACCTTCAGAGGTTACAGCTAATTCAACTGTATTGTCATTATGTTGCTGTGATAATAATTCGCCACCTTCAACAATATTCTTATAATTTTACAACCTAAACCTTTAGTTCAATTCATACCAATGCATGATCTAAAACTAAAACTAGTATGCCGTTTTAATGAAATCGTCGTTTCCAGTCTTATATATGAAGATCCATTAAAAAATGCTTCAGGTTGATCTGATGGCCCCAAGAATTGTAGCAAAACAAAGGGACAAATCCACAAGATGTATGTAATTACTGAAAGTAAATTGACTTGTATGTATTGATACTTGATAATAAAACATTTTTAAAATAAATTTACATTTATAGAAAACAATAATTCCTTTAATATATCTTTTAAAATTATTCGTAAGGTTAATTAAAGCAGTTATGAATGTTTATAATGGATTTAAAAACTGTCTTACCAATGCATATATATCTTGTTGCTAATTTAGTAATCATTGCAGAAATATTTATCAAAATAAAATTTTAAATTATAACAAGTCCATTACATACAACATTTAATAATAAAAATATGATTATGATTTAGATTAACAGGTGTCCATTATTTTTCCGTAAACAAACCACTACCCTAGATACAAATTCATTTGACCATATGATTCATTGGTAAATTATTTAGACAGCATTGCCGATTGCTTACTCTGTTTCTGATCAAGTTGATCTTTTTTTACAGTTTTATGGTATTTTAGATTAATATTAATATATTTCTGAAAGTAATTATATAGGAATTGAATTTTGGTATAAATATTTACAAATATACAGGATGTCTGCGAAAAAGTACTACACAACACAATACTATATGGTGCCTAAATAAACATAAATCAGTAATACTGCAGTACTTTAATATATTTAATAGTACAATATCACAATGCGAGCCTCTGTTCCGCGCATATTAATTACCTCTACAATATTCAGTTATTTATTTAGGGAGCTCTTTATTGGATTTGTATTAAATTGTGGGTAATTTAACCTACTGTGAAAACAGGTAAACTGCAAAGGGCAGTACATACATACCCAACGAATCGACTTACACTTGACTGTTTCACAGCAGTGAAAATGTTAGTGCTAGTAATTTCTTGGTAATTACCCAGGCCAAAACAAAACGTAATGATATAAGAGCCTGAACATACATGTATAAAGTCTTAAATCTAGTTAATATGATAAAATAAATAACGTTTTCACCTTTGTTTCCATAGTTAAAGCAGAAACTCTTGAGGCTTCCGGTACATATGATGAAACAATATTAATAATAATATTTACTTATATTCGTCAGTTTTATTGAATTTACGAAAACTCCTTATTGTATCAGTAAACAGGGTGTCCAGAATTTAAGACAGATTACTTTAACACCAAATACGTCTTGTGTGCACGACAAAAAACTACTTAACTACATTTTATAGTTTTTGAAATATTTACACTTAAAGTTTTCAGTCCGGTCCTATTTGTGACTTGATCTACTGTTTTGAAGGAAGGAATGTACGTACATATATGTACATATAATATGCATTTGTTACGGGTTTCACCGCTACGAGTAAGTACACATCAGTACAAGATCTCTGTATTAATATTTGTAGGCGTGTAAATAAGTTGGTCGTTCAAGATTTGCAAAATATAGAATATGGTCTATTATACAAGGCATAAATTGGTAGATATGATTTTAATATGCGGAGAAACAGGTGCGAATATCGTAGTACTTTTTTAAGGATAGGTCTTAATTCACAGATAAGCTAATGCATAATTTTTTTAAAACCATTAAAAAATGTACATTCGTACATTCAGCTTTTACGTAAATATTTCACATATTTATATTGTTTGTAACTTTTCACAATTTAGTACATAGGCATGAATGTTAAAGTTTTTTATTTATAATTAAAACAATTTTTTTGTTAAACTGTGTAACTTTAATAAAAATTAAACGTTTCGAAAGCTATTTGCCTTATTTTATTTATAGTTCATATTGTTCTATGTATTTATTAGATATGACATAAAACAATGTTTACTCTAGAGAAAGTTTCACTATAAATTCTTCTTTTTTATAATTAATTATTCAATATAAATTTATAGAATAATAGATAAATCAAAATATATAATTTTAAAAATAACATATTCAAATTATTACTACAAGGGTGTATTAAATGAAAACCTTAATAGTATATTAAAAAACAAGTTTCATAAGGCACGTTTTTATCACACAAGTTCAAGTTTAGAAAACGAGCCTCGTAGAGAAAACAAGTGTAATAAAATGTCTTATGCAACATGTTTTTTATACTATTTTATCTATTTGCTAAACATTTAAGAAAAAACAAACTTTTCTGACATATAATTGATTTAGGGATTTTAGTAGAAGTTGGTGATATTTACCGTTTTGACATTTGAATATGAAAGTTTTGTTAATTTTCTATCCGATTTTGACGTTTATTAAGGTTAAATACTAATGTTACCAACCTTTTAAAATAATATATTCCATGTTAAAAGGAAGGCCATTATGAACTCAAATGGGTTACGAAATGAGCTCATTTCGATACACAAATAGATAAAAGTACCATAGAATTCTGAACAATTATATAAATGACTTGATATGTGGCAGTAGTGTTCCTTGAATTTCACTAAATGACCGTCAGATAGCAGAGTGATGCTACAACACCGAAGCAAGTAGCAGCTTCAGTACCAAGATGGCTGTCTCACTATAAAAATGCACCCCGTTAGAGCAACGATGATAAAACAGAAAAAACAGTCATACTGTACAAAGACAATTACAACAAAAAAATAATAATTTGTTAAACGACCAAAACAGATACATTAAATTAAAAAACGATCCTACCCAAAATACTCAACGACAAAATAATGAAATATGTAAAAAGTGGATGAATAATAACCTCATTGATTGACATATACAAAAACTTATAGCGAGTTCGACTTGCTGCACTGCATGGGCGTGGTGCATATTAGCTGCTTTCTATTCGTAAAAAAATAGTAAAAAAAAACTGGTAAAACCACAGAGTAAAACTACAAAATATTGAACTTTTTTGTAAAAGCAAACTGCAGATATGCACTGAACTGGTATAATGTAGCAAGTCGAACTTGCTATTAATTTCAAATAACGGAATTGCACCAAAAATTTATGAATTACTGAAACTACACAAATAAGGCATTCCAGTTTCTACTTACACATGCCCTAACTACAAATTATCAAAATAGTTATCCAACATCCTTCAGCAAGTAACGAAACAAAATAAATACAGCGTTAAAAATGTTTGACCTTCAAAAACTCATTGATGATACCGTTATTCCAAAAAACCATATTTTACTTTTTTTAGACATTGTGTCATTATTCACAAATATCTACTTTTATGTCTTAACTAAAGTCATGAAGTCACAGAATGAAGCCAACGCCAGATGAATGTTTAAATCTTCGAACTCAGGAAAAAGTGGGTTTCCATTCCTTAAGCTGTTACTAATACCTGCAAACTTATTACTTTCTCTTACCTATATGCAATATAGTATAGAGAAAGTATTGTTTTCGTCCAAAATTTTCGATGTCGAAATTTTCGTGGAAATACACGTTTTGGGGCCCCCTGATTCCGAAGAACATGTTTTTAAAAATTGGTCTGTCTCTCTCTCTCTCTCTCTCTCTCTCTCCCTCTCTGTGTGTGTGTGTGTGTTTGTGTGTGTGTTTGTGTGTGTGTGTGTGTGTATGTGTGTGTGTGTGTGTGTGTGTGTGTGTGTGCGTGCGTGCGCGAGTGTGAACAAAATATCTCGAAAACGAAAAGTCGTAAATAAACGAAATTTTATATTTGAGTTTGTATCCATCCTCGCACGCGACTGCAACAATTTCACTAAAATTTAATAACCGGAAGTGCCACTTTACTCTTGTCATTTTTTGGTTTTTCGC